>PVHP010033653.1:0-19534 GCA_004024765.1 Zapus hudsonius
ATTGTGGCTTTGTTTTGAAATAGTCGTAGAGCTGTTTTACTTCATGAAACATTTTCACTTCTCCATCTATCAGGAGGGATAACTTTGCTGGGTACCGTAGTCTAGGTTGAAAGCCATACTTCTTTAGGGCCTGAAAAGCATTACTCCAAGCCCTTCTGGCTTTCATGGTTTCTAATGAGAAGTCTGAGGTAATTCTGATGTCTTTTCCCCTGTAAGTTACTGTCTGCTTTCCTCTAGCAGCTTTGAGTATTTTCTCTTTGCTTTCTATGTTAGGCATCTTAATTAGAATGTGTCTTGGAGAATTCCTCTTCATGTCCTGTCTGTTTGCAGTCCTCTGTGCCCCTTGAAAGTTGAGTGGGCTTTCTCTTGGTAGAAAATATTGTTGAAAATATTTTCTATGCCCTTAGCCTGGGCTTCTTCTCCCTCTGGGATCCCCATGATTCTAATATTGGGCCTCTTTATGGTATCCCATAGATCCCTCAAATTATGTTCACTTGATTTCTTGAATTTGTTGAATCCTATGACATCCTTATTAATTCCTTCTGTCTTGTCCTCACCTCTTGAGAGTCTGTCCTCCAGATTGTCGACTCTGGGACTGATTGATTCTAGGGAGGTTTTTAACAACTCCATTTCATTTTTGGTTTCTTCTATAATTTTGTTTGTAGACTCTAATTCTTTGGTGAGATCCAATTTCCAGTCAATTTTTGTTTTTGCTAGGGATTCCTGAAAATCATTTTTAATTTTTCTTAAGTCCTCATCAAATTTTATCAATTGATTGTCTTGCTCCTCCCGTAGTTGGTTGACCTTCAATTCACTCAATGTGTTTCTGAAATCATTCATGTTTCTCTCCATTAAATTCAGTCTGGAGTCTATGCTTGAGTTGGTGAGCTTCATCTCATTCATCTCTTTTTTCATAGTTTCCACATCAGCCATTAACTGCTTCATTTTTGCATTGCAGTTGTGGTCAGGAGTCATATTATTCTCTCTTTGGGATTGTATTTTTGTTGTCTCCACTTCCTTGTCACTTTCCCGTTCTATAATGGCTCTAGAGGCCCTGAGTTGGGGAGATCCTTCATTAATTTCTGTCGGTTTTTTTCATTAGTTTCTGCCTATGTCCAGGTAGGGGACTGGGACTCAGGCACCCTGGGGAGTGCTATTTAGCCCACTTTACTTCCAGTGGAATGATCACCAGGTTTGATCTTAAACAGAGGTCTTTCCTGTTAGGGTGTTCTGTCCTCAGACAGGCTTAGATCTTTACCCGTTTGGGTCCCTCTGTATGTGACTGTTTAGTCTTAGAGCCACCTTATAGGTCCCTGTCCCCAATTGGGATGCTGCAGTAAAAAAAAAAACAGCCCCATCACCCCCAACTATAGAGCCCAGTGTCTTCCCACCTGGCAGGGGCGCATGATCCCTGGTACTCGCCGAGACCGCCTGTGCCCTCCTGCAGGTACCCTTCTGATCTGGCTTCTGTCAAGGTTCCCAGGTGTCTGCCTGAGGTCTGGCCCTGGAACCAAGCTAGGTAAGTTTGCCCAAGGATCACATCTGCCTGTGTATGTGGGGTGGTCATGGAGAGAAATGCACTGGAGGATCGGGTGCTGGAAGCAAGGGGCCCCGTGAGGGAAAGGTGCTCAGCCAGAGGTGCAGAACCTGCTGGGAGGAGACAATGGCAGGAGCTTGGGGTGGGGTAGGGAAATGGCTCTCCTTTTCTCTGGGGAGTAGAGAGCCTTTGGGGAACCCAGTCTGCACTGGCACAGGAGTTGGGGGGAGGGGGACCCGGGTTCAGGTCCGGCCGGTGTCCAAAGTTTGGATCCCAGCTGGAAAATCAAACCTTTACGGAGAGAGTCCTGGCTACGCTGTTAATGTCCACTATCTTGCTCTGCCCACCCCTTAGTGGCTTTCTGAAAGCATCAAGTAAGATGCCATGAGCCCCTCAATCTTTCACTTCTCATGACTGTGAGATCAGTAACATGTGAATAACAATATGGCATCTTTTGTCAGCTTAGTATGGAGTCTAGCCCCTTTGGACCACAGGTGTACCAGACTTTTTATGATGACTGTTCCCTGGGCAGTTGTTTTCCAGGAGAAGGGAACTCCTTCAGGCCTTTCTTTTTAAAAGAATTAGCATGCCCTCAAGCTAGATCCTTCACTTGATAAGGTCTGACCCTCAGGGAACCTTTCCTATTATCCTAGTACAGATCAATATGCTTGTGTTAATAATTACGACTGCTGTAGTCTCCTAGTCAGAAACTTTAAACTTGCTGACATTTATTTCTTTGCCAAACTTCACATTTTTTTAAAAAAAATCTACTTGATATGCTTTTTGCTCTCACTTATTGTAGATCTGAAGAAGAGCAGTCAACAGATGCCACATCACAGACTCAGTGCTATTTTGCCATAAAATTCCCTCTGCCAAATAGTATTCCATTACTTTTAAACACAACCCTAATCATGTTCTCAAGACATGGGCACACTTCAGCCAGATTCTTTACCACAATATAACATGAACAACCTCTAGCCAAGTTGCTAATAAAGTCCTTGATCTCCTCTGAAACCTCATAAAGTGGACTGCCACTCTATGTTTCTCTTAGCATTTTTGTCTTTACCCAAACTTGCATCAGAATGGCCCATTAAGCAATATTTTCAACACTGTAGAACTTTTCTACCCCATAGTTCTAAAATTTTCACATTCCTCCTGAAAAGCAGTTCCAAAGGCCTATAAACCAAATAGTCAGTTTGATCTCAAGAACAATCCCACTTCTCATTACCTGTTTTCTGTATTTGTTACTTTTTCAATGCTATAACAAAATACTTGACCAGAAACAACTTAAGGAAGAAAAGGTTGGTTCTGGCTTTTAGATTCAAAGGAATACATTCCCTCATAGTGAGGAAGGCATTTCATTTACAGTTAGGGAGCAGAAGATGAATGGGGAAGTGAAACCAGGTTATAGAACATGAAGGCCTTCCCTCAGTGACCTATTTCCTCCATCCAAAGTACACCTCCTAAAAGTTCTAAAACCTTCCTAAACAGCTACAAATGTTCAAACATATGAATCTATGAAGAATATTTTACATTCAAACCAAAACAAGCATTCTTCATGGTATCTGTATAGCTTGAAAGCAATACATTTCCATTCCAGATTCTGTTTTAAAGTGTGTTTGTGCAGCCAACACGCTTAGAAGACAGATATAATGACTTCCTCCAGATATACTAATTTCTGTCCCATATAAAAAGACAGTCTTTGCTTCTAGGGTAAGGTCAGGCAGGCCATTATAAAAAAATCAAGTTTTCCTTAGCTTCTACTACCTGTGCTTATGCCACCTTGCCCTCTTCATTTAATCCAATTAGCATTAGGCCACAAAAATGGCACACATGTGGGTATTTTGGATATTGCTATGAATAATAAGAACTATACAGTAAATAAGAAGAAGAATGTACCTTAAAATTGATAACTGCTCAACATAAAGATGAAGTATTTATTTCAGCCTACACTTTGAGAGACGTCAGTCTATCATGGCTGGGAAGTCATTAGTGGAGGAGAGTTGTTCATATCTTGATGGATACAAAAGTGGAGGAAGGTACAATATAGGAAAAGTCCACTGCAAGATATGCTCCCAAGGATATGCCCTCCAGTAACCTACTTCCTTCAACTAGGCAAACCTCTTACATTTCACCACTTTCCAACAATAGCATCATATTAGGAATACATCAAGTCTGAGTTCTCTTGATCTAATCATTTCTAGAAATGATAACACGGACAAATCTTGAAGTATGGTTTACTAATCCTCTAGACATTTCAGAATCTATTCAAATTGTCAATGAAAATTAACCACCACAGTCTTCTCTCAGATCAAATGATAATTTTATGAAGATTTTGTATTTTTCCTTTTTGTTCCTTGCTTTCTTCAAGAGTTTTGTATATTATTTTAGAGTTTTTCAACTGTTTCAACCCATTTATTTATTTTCAGGTGTTATCTTCTTTATTTACTGAGAAGATATTTGCAAATTTTGTGCCATGATAATAAATTAAAGTTTACAATTTTGCAACAAATTTCCTTTTATGATAAATTGTTGTTATCTTATAAGTAACAGTGATTTTCTTCCTAGTAAATTTCATGCCATGCTGAAATTGTGATCATAATTTGTCTTTACTCATCATACTAAAAAAATACATCATGCTCACATAAGTGCCATCTTGCCAGATACCACAAGGACCTTGGATTCTGTTGAATAATATATGATAAATAGTACTAATAAATTTGTCCATAAATCAAAGCAAAAATATCCTGTCTTGAACTCGGGAGTTTCATCTC
The DNA here is from genome assembly GCA_004024765.1 of Zapus hudsonius. NCBI lineage: Eukaryota > Metazoa > Chordata > Mammalia > Rodentia > Dipodidae > Zapus > Zapus hudsonius. The sequence goes on from PVHP010033653.1 coordinate 4,312, forward strand.
TTCTACAGTAACCATGAAACCATAATGAATTAACTTGTTAGTTTGCTGATGGGGGGTCAAAGTTTAATCTTTAATAACTCTTGGCTAGAATCACCAAGAGAAAGGTTTTTGAAAGCAAAGGTTCCTGTGTTGTTCCTCAAAAGGATTATGATTTGAAAGTTATAGAAGGAAGGATCAAGGATATGAATGTTTGCCAAGTGATACTGGAAGTCCTTAGATCTGCTAATTAAGATTTGCCTATTTTGCCAGGATGAAGAACCTAACCAGAAACAACTTGTTGGAGGAAAGGAATGTGTGTGTGTGTGTGTGTGTGTGTGTGTGTGTGTGTGTGTGTGTGTGGACATATGAATAAACACACACATACATATCAGGCTTAGTTTCAAGGGGAAGAATTTTCATGGTTGAGGAAAGCTTTGCAGCCAGCTCACCACTACACATATTCCAAGGAGAGAGAGAGAGAGAGAGAGAGAGAGAGAGAGAGAGAGAGATTGGCAAGTGAAGACTGGTTCTGAACACTCCATGGACTAGTCCTATTCCAATGACATACCTCCTTTAGCAAGGCCCCACCTCCCAAAGGCTCCACCACCTGTAGAAAGTTTAATCACAAGCAGCTGAGACAATGGGGGATATTTTACATTCAAACCACGACATTCTACTTCACCCCATAGACTCATGACCATCTCATAATGCAAAATGTAGTCAGTCCAACTTTAAAAGTCCCCATAGTGTTTACCAATCCCAACTCTACTTAAAAGTCTAAAGTATCATCTGAAACTCAAGAGAGTCTCTTATCTATGAGCCCTGTAAAATTTTAAAACATGAGTTACATACTTCTAACATATTATGGCACAGAACAAACATTCACATTGGAAAAAGAAGGAATAGCAAAGAAAGACTGGATCAACACAAGATCAAAAACCAGCAGGACAAGCATAAAATCTTGTAGCTCTAGGCCTACTTCTGCAAGTCTGGGTGAAGTCTTCTAGCTCCAAAAAGCTTGGGCAACTTTTTATCCCTCCATTGTGCTATTGCTTTCTGGAAAAACTCACTCAAACAAGAGGGAGCAGCTTTCCTTGGAAGCCATCCCATAGCCCTGGCATGTCCAAAATCTTGGGGTGTCCTCTGCAACACATAATTCATCTTCAATGAAAGTATTTCAAACCTGCTTCACATCTTCATCTTTAGAACCATGCACATACACATCATGACCCTATTTTCTGCATTATCATGCTTCCAAAACCAGTACCAGGTGGACTTTGCCATCAAATTTATAAATCCAGTTGGAATAAAGCTTGACGTTATGGAGCAGGATACTCTAGCACTCTTCCTTTTGGCCCCCTCCTTTTAAAATAATTTTCATTTTTACTAGCTTGACCATTCAAGTAGGTTTGGTTTTGTTCTCAGGGCATTTATTCCCATTGTCCCAATGTAGAATAGCTGGCTCATCTTTAAGTTAGTAATCTCTAAAATTTGCAGCTTATCATGCCTGTAACTCCCTGTCCCATTTATTGGCTACATCGCACACTGAGCTGTTGATTGAAGAGACATACAACGTCCCCAAAACTAGACAGTCTTTTGTCAAAGATCTTGAATACCCACCCCAGGCCAAAGGTAAGACCCTATTGCTGAAGATACTGCAGAGTGTCATCACACAACACTGAGAAAGCCTGCTAGATCCAGAATGGTAACCAGTTCCCAGATGGTAGCATGTGTAATGCTGGAAGGCATTACATGAGCTGCCAAGGGAAATTGGTCAATGATATTTGGAGAAAGCAGAGACCACTGATATACAATACAGACTGATGTCACAGGAATGCTGAGCACACTGCTAGATGGAAGAGATCAGCAAATCAAGAAGTGCTCACCTGTGCAATAGTGGTGCTAAACCTAAGAGGGTAATCAACAGCTAAATGATTGGCTAAAAGATCCACTCAGTGACAAGGAACCCTTAAATGGAACTGGGATCCATGGCAAAATCTTATGAAGACCAAGAACCCAGATCCCAAGGGGAAATTCCCACTACCATAGATCTACAGAGAGGCTACACCCATTAGAATCTTGCCAAATTAGCAATGTTTGTCTCATTTAACCTATATTGATCTCATTCTCCCATGGAGAGCCTATTTGTATTTTTCAGCAGGCAGCAAGAGTCATGGACAACCCACTTCCACCAACAAGACATGGGATGATGGCTAACATCAAGGCAAGAGATAAACCACCTTTGGCTTATCATATAGGGTCCAAATGAAACATGTGAGAAAGTGGTGAGATAAACAAAAGACACATCACCATGGCAGGTCAGATATTCCATGAATGGTTAATGGAGACAGACACCAACGATACACATCCAAACGATACAATCCAAAGCAGAAGTCTAGAGACACTTAAGATCTCATCAATAAAGCAGACTTACTTAAAACTCACCCACCATGACTCAGGGAACTGAGCAGAAAAGTGGGGCATAAAGATAGTAAGAGCCATGTTGTCGGAAAATATCCAGAAACATTACACCCATCAGTAAAAACACACAAAGGAGAAGAAAAAACTGGCTACCTCTTGTGCAATTCATAACCCTTTGCCCATAAATTGGTCCAGTATGCCCACAGAAGACGGCCCCCAATGAGTTGGGGACAGGGAGGAAGGAAATGTGGGTACCACCACAAGATTTCCTCATACAATATATCTAATTGTTGACAATATAAAGATGTTAAAAAAAATTGTAACTCGAAAGATGCCACATCTCGATGCAGAAAATTTTGTACAACTATATTTATAGCAGCACAATTCATAATAGCCAAGAATTGGAATCAACCCAAATGCCCATCCATGGAGGAATGGACAGTGAAACTGTGATATATTTACATGATGGAATTCTACTCAGCTTAAAGGAAAAATGACATATCAAAATTTAGGAAAAAATGGTCTGACTTCAAGCAGATCTTACTAAGCGAACACTCAAAAGAACAGAGAATTGAACACAGCATACTCTCCCTCATATGCGGTCCTTAACCAGGATAACCATTTTCTTTATGCAGACTAGTAGAAAGAAGTGAGAGGTTATGAATGAGGTGTAAGGGAAGGGGAGAGGGGAATGGCTTAAGCATGAGGCTAAACCAAATTAGGTTCAAAAACATAAAATCCTCACGAGCATACAGTAACCTACAGAGCAAGTAGTGGGCATCAACTGGCAATAGGGGCCATGAGTAGCAGGGGAGGATGTTTAAGTCTGTGAATAATTGAGCAGTCTGAAAGGCCCCGGTCCCAGTCACCGGTCCCTTCCCTCACTGAGCTGTTGACCAAAGTGACCCATGAGGCTCTAAAAACAAGACAGAATTCTGTCAAAGCTCTTGAAAGCCCTCCCCAGGCCTGAGGCAAAACCCTGTTGCTGAAGAAACCACAGAATGCCATTGATCAGCATCGAGAGACCCTTCGAGGTCTGGAAATGTAACCAGCCCCCAGATGGCAGTTAGTGCAGTGCTGCCATAGCAAGCAGCTCAAGGACAGCTGGAGTAAACAGACCACTGGCATGAAACACAGTCTGCGGCCATGAGTAGGCTGACCACACCTACTACTGGTAGAGAAAAGAAAACCAAGAAAGGAGCACTTGTGCAATGGAGGAGCCTGGGCCTGGGGGAGACGATCAACAGCTATTAAATTCAGCCAAATAATCCACTCAGTGAGGGGGATCCCTTGATTGGAACTGGAGGTTCAAGGCTATATGCACCAGATCCTGTACTCTTGGGCTCCCAAGAAAAGATGCACTATGCAAGCGACTGATGGGGAGGCTACTAAAAATAGCAGCTAGGTAATCCAGAATGGTTTATATTTGTTAACCTATACTGATCCGATGGAGATTGTGTTTGTATTTTTCAGGATGCAGTGAGAGAGCTATGGCCCATATAACCCTACCAACTGACCGCAGGCAGAAAGCTGAGATCCTGGCAAGAGATGAGCCACCACAGTCATATCATGGAGGATCCATATGGAACCCTGCAGAGAATGATGGGATGAACAAGGGATCCACAGCCACAGCTATTCAATCAACAAAGGATGAGCCAGTGAGACAGAAACCAACGAATCTCGACACAAAGACCCCTAATCTCACAACATTAAAGCAGCCTTAATACTCACCCACCACAACTCAGGGAACTGAGCGGAAGAGGGGGCAGAAAGATTGTGAGAACCGTGCTGGGGGAGAATATGAGAGGCATGGCAACCCTTATTAACAACACACTTGCATCAGGAGAACCCGGATGGATACTAGGCTATCCATGGTCCCCTACCACAAAGACTGATCTAGATGGTCCATGGAGGAGGGTATCCATCTGACTGGGGATGGGTAGGGAGTCAATCAGGAAGTGGGGATAACAACTCATTTTTGCCCCACTAAACAATGTAACTCATTATGGACAATAAAAATATTGCAGCTTATTAAAACTAGCCCCTGTGCCCGAAACTTTAAACTTGATTAAATATTTTATATACCAGACTATACATATTTCATATATTTCTTACATGAAGCATACCTGTCCATTACTTTTAAATTCAACCTTCCTCAAATTATCAGGACATGGGCAGAATACAGTCAGCCTTTCTGTCAGTAGCCCAGGTCAAGTTCTGACAAATCTGTTCTACCCTCTCTGAAACCTCCTTATAAGCCAAGTCTTTGCAGTACACATTTTTCTCTGCATTTAAGTCTTGTAAACTCTCAATAGAATGGTCCATCATCAAGCTATGCTTACAGCATTGTAAGGTATCTCCTGTCTAAAGTACAAAATCTTTCCATATTCCTCACTCACATAAATTCCAAAAGACCAAAAACCATGTGGTTAGTTTCATTGCATCAACCCCACTCTTGGTACCAAATTCCCTATAGCACTTAAATTCTCATAGCTGAGACAAAGCACTCAACCAAAAGCAACTTGTGGTAGGAAAGGCTTTATTTCAGGCTTAAAATTTTGAAGGCGTTTGATTATGGCAGAAAAAAGCTTGGCAGCAGGCTCACAAGTTCATATATCTGCAGGAGGGAGGAGAGGAGGGGGAGTGTATTAGTCAGGGTTTTCTAGAAGAAACAGAGTTGAAAGAATGGATATATTAAAAAAGGAATTTATTGGGATATCTTATGACAGTCCAATAGTAGCGGTCTGTAGGCCTACAGGTAAGGAACCAGTAGCTGTTCAGTCCACGTAGATAGATGTCTCAGCAGTCCCAATCCAGCTCAAAAGGCCTGATGAATCCCTGGGGAGTGGCTGCTCTTCAGTCTAATATGTGAGGCCGAGGAAACTGGGTTCTGATATCCAGGAAGGGTAGGAGAGCAGGATGCCAGTGTAAGTCACGAACCAGCACCAGCAGCCGGGAGAGGAAGGAAGAGCGTCTCCTTCCCCTTAAGTTTCCTTATATTAGTCTCTGGAAGGCCCACCCAGGATTACTATGGATTAGCTAAAATTGACAAACTTAACCATCACAAATCTTCTCCAAAATCCCAAAAGGAATTTGTTAATCTTTTCTGCAGGCAAACTCAGGGATCCACCCAAGATTTTTATGGATTAGCTCAAGTTGACAAATTTAACCATCACAGGGAGAGAGAAGCAACAGTGAACAGGCTTTGAATACTTTGTGGACTAGGCCTGTCTCCAGTGATACACATCTTCCAGCAAAGCTCCACCTTCCAATGGCCCCACCAGCTGGGGATCAAGTAGGAACCTTAATCACAAACTCCTGAGGCTTTGGGGAACATTTTATGTTCAAACTATGAACTAGAAAGTTATACTTTCTTTGAGTATAATACAGATAGTCACTGATCAACACAGAAACTCTTTTGGCAATTTTTCTTTTTTTAATGTATTTTATTTATTCATTTTCAAGCAGAGAGAGAGAGAGAGAGAGAGAGAGAGAGAGAGAGAGAGAGAGAGAGAGAGAGAGAGAGAGAGAGAGCACCAGGGCCACCACCTTGTGGGTCTGGCTTATGTGGGTACTGGGGAATTGAACCTGGGGTCTTAGGCACTGGAGGCAGGTGTTTTGGCAATTTTTCTAATTTGAAATAATGGAAAATATTTTTTACTACACATAGTATGTAAGACAAGTTGTAAATATATATGCTGTTTACGTTTGAATAAGTTCTAAGTTATGCAATGGCTATAGTGAAATTGAAAGACATACAAGTAGTATAATTAACTTTTATATTCTTGTCACTAATTGTAAATGTTCAATCACTGTGTAAATTAAACTTGAGATTTCTTTTCTCTCCTGAAAAAAGGTAGGAAGTGATTCTTATGTTAGACTGATTACTCCAGCCTTGATTCCAACATTTATTGAACAGCTATTAGGCACCAAGCACTTCTTCTACATGCAAAGAAATAAAGTAATTAATGAGACAGAGCCCCTGCATTTGTCTAGCTTGTATTTTAGTGGTGTATACACAGACACACACACACAAGACAAATAGCTCTGCTATATTTAGACAGTTAAGAAAACAAAACAGGAATAGAATAGAAAATGACTTACATTTTAGCTATAGTAGTCAGCAAGAGACGTTCTGCGGTTGAGAGTATTGCTTAGTAGTAGAACCCTTGACTAGTATGTGTGGGCTCAATACCCAGTACTACCAAAATAATAAAAGGTCCTTTCTGAGGAGATAATAGCTGAATTTTGATCTGATCAAAACACTTGTTGTAGGTGTTTGTGTCTGCACGTCAGATACTTGCCCATTTGTAAGAACAGAAGCTCTTTAGTCTTCATGGTTAGCTTTATTTAACTTCTGCCATGTACGAAAATATACATATCTGGATGTCCTTTCCACTGTGGCTGAAGTTTAGAATCAACCTGCTGCTCTAAGCAGGTGATCTAATGTGTTTGAGGTAAGCCTCAGCCTGAACAACTTGGCTTCATTCATTTGATACATTTTTGTGCATTCTTTCACCTGTGGGTATTAGTTACTTTTTCATTGCTTTGAGCAAAATACCTGACAAGAAGGAACACAAGGGCAAAATTGCTTCTTCTGGCTTATGGTTTGAGTGTACAGTCTATCACAACAGGAAAGGTGTCAGGAACAGTTCTCAGCTGTGGCAGCAAAAGCATGAGGCTGCTTCCTCACATTTGAGTGGATTAATTAACAAAGTCCAGACAGGAAACACAGCAGGACTATAAAATCCCAAGCTTCACTCCCAGTGACTCAATTCCTTTTGCAAAGCTCCACTTCCCAAAGGTACCACAACCTCTTCAAAACAACAGAAGCCAGGTGCGGTGGTGCATGCTTTTACTCCCAACACTGGGGACACAGGGGTAGGAGGATCACCTAGAACTGTCTACTTTCCCTCCCTATGTTAGAAGATGACCTAGAAGATGGCATAATTTATCAGTTCTGGGTTCGAGTGTTCTTCAATCCAGATCAAGCCCCCAGAATCCAGAAGATTCTTCCTATATTTCTATGATATTGCCACTATGCAAATATTAATGTTCCTGGTACCCAGGCTAAGATTGACTCTTTAGCCAGATCACATGTGACTCAAAATAGCCCTATCCTCTTCAACCCTGCATCTTGGCCATGTCCCTTCTTAATTGGCCTTATACACTAGAAGGTCCCTTCTCCCCATTGCTGCCTGTCAGTTTCCTCCGTTTTATCTCCCTTGTCAAGGTCCCAGCATAAAACTATAGTAATGAAACTGACTCAAAAATTCTTGTAAAACTTGCTTACTCATTGCCTGGTGATCAAAGCTAAGTAGAAGCAAAGAAAATGGAGGTAGCAGTGCCTGCATTAGCAATTCTCCTGTGAGGGTTTTCTTCTAATGAAGAAGACGTTGCTCTAGCAACAAGATTTCTCACTTCTAACTTACTCTAATCCTTCTCTCATCAATTTTCTATTACAATTGAATGAGTTTCTTTTCTGAAACGACTTTTGCAGCCACTTTTATAACCTGCTTTGTGCTACCAATTAGCTTTTTCTTAGAGGGAACATTTTTTTTATCTCTCCAAATGCTTTTAGTGCTTGTTAGTTGTAAGGAAGCATGCTGGACCTTGATGGTAGTTATAAAGATGGAAAATAGCTATAATGGATGAGGAAGAGCAAAGGATTTGGAGTTAAAATACCTAGTATTTTAAAATCACATAATTCATGAAATCCATACAAAATCATATCAAAAGGCTAAAGCAGCACAGAGAAGTATAAAATGAAAAAATACTCAGCTCTCATTCCTAGTTTTCAAATACAGTAATGTTTTCCTAATCTCAATGTCCTGAAACCACAGCCTATGGTGTCTTCAACAAGAGGGTCTTACTATTTAATTCTGGTGTGCAATCAAGTATTTTGGCAGTGGCCTACATTGTTTTAGAGGTCTCATGGGCCTCCCTGACCAATACCTCTCTACCTCTAGGGGTAGACCAGTTCTGGCGCTGGGATTTTACCAGCAATAACCTAAGGTTTTAGGGTAAAGCTTTCTCATCCCCTGAATGTTGCTTCTGCCCTCTCTCTCTCTCTCTCTCTCTCTCTCTCTCTCTCTCTCTCTCTCTCTCTCTCTCTCTCTCTTTCTCTCTCTCTCTTCTCCTCTCCTCTCCTCTCCTATTAATTAGCTAAACAAAATGAAGGTTTATTTAGTATTAATTTATGCCATCACTAGTTTTGTGTATCTCTTTCTCTCCCCTCCTGCTCTACCCTAGATGCCCCCAAACCCTTTTTTCATCTGCAGATCTTCACTACAAGAACTAAAAATGAAGTTCATCAGAAAGAGGAAAAATGATATGGCGTAGAAATATGAAATGAATCAAGTGGAATGAGCATTAAGGAATGAGCAGCACTGGAAATGATAACTACAAGGATAAATATCATCATTTAATTTTATTTTAAATGCTAATTGAATGTTTAAACATAATAATAAAATATATTTATAGTATAAATAAAAGTGAAATATATGATAACACAAAGATCAGAAGAGGAAAATATACTGTTTTAATGTTGTCTCTAGCATGTATGGTTCCATCCTTACCACCACAAAACAACAAAATATTCTCATATTATTTGAGACTTGATAAAATGCACTTAAAGGTAGACCACATTATATTAAAGTTGTACACTTTAAATTCTAAAGCAATCACTCAGATGACAAAACAGATTACAGCTAATACGCAGTAAGAAAGCTAAAATGGGATCATAAAAACTCATTCAGAAAGAATACAGGAAAGGAAGAAAAAGGAAATAATAATCATATATAAAAAATCATATGTAAATAGAAAACAATATACTAGATTTAAATATATCAATAATTACATGTAAATATTCTAATCCCCTCATTACAAAACAGAAAATGTCAGATTAGATAAAATAGATGAGGGTTTTGTTGTTGTTGTTAGTCAACTTGGCTAGGGTATATCCATAATGATTTAGTTAAACAGTCTAGGTGTTATTTTTTTGTTTGGTTCGGTTTGGTTTTGAGACAGGGTCTCACTATGCAACCCTGGCTTGCCTGGAATTCACTATTTAGCTGAGGTAAACTTCAAACTTGTGCCAATACTCTTGCCTCAGATTTCAGGTGTGAACCACAACGCCCAGGTCATAAAGCAATTCTTTCTAAGGATTCTGTCTCTGTTTCTCTCTGTGTGTATGTCTCTCTCTCATCTGCTTATTATAATGAATAATCCCATCACAGCATTTATTTCTTTATAGTAATCACCTTAAATTGCCTTAAGATTCCCAAGTCATCCATCGTTGAGTATACATCGATAGCTTTATTTATCCCTTTTTATGACTTCATCTCTTTCTTCTCAATTCCTCAAGTTAAATTTTTCCATTATGTTCCTTCAAATTCATATTCAGTCATTACCAAATTTTCCTGTATTCACAGTTCCTTCCTTGTGTATACACGTCATCTTCATGCTTAACTAAGATCAAACTTTCCTCAAGGGTCTTCATTCTCCCTAAAACCTTTCTAAATGGTGTCGTCTTCTTTCCCTTGCATTTACCACCTTAAAGAGATAAAGGAGATGTCATTTTGATTATTGCTTTCAGAATAGTCTTGCTTCCTTAAGAATCCCCCTATCCTTGAATCTCATGTCATTGCCCACTATTTATTCTTAAGGGCATACAACTCCTGATCCCAGGCACTCACATTTACTCCTTGAAGGTTGTAGCACTGTCACTGCCATGGATAATAATATTCCTTCCCTAATTTTTGTTTATTTTAGTATCCATATAGATTATCTTTCTCTATTTTTTGTTTGTTTCTTTTACTTTCTCTCCTCTGATATCTTGCTCTCTGTCTTATGTGAACCACTAATTCATGGTCATTATATTGACCTTCATAATATTGGAAACTACTATTCCTCAGTTTCCTCAGTTTCATGCATCCCATTCTTCAATGATTAACTTCTTTCTAACACATTTATTTGTTGTTCTATCCTTTAATCATACTTCACCCCCACTCATTGAATTTATTACTCTCATTATCCTTCTTAATCAAATTTGGCTGGGGAAAGCATACAACCATGCTATTTGATCTCATTTTATGACCATGAGGGATTTCCATCTGTAGTTTCTTTACTATGTTGTGTGTTTTCCTGGGTAGCAGTGACCTCATTCAATGAATTGGGAAGTTCCTCCTTCTGTTTTTTTGTTTTTTTTTTTTTTTTGCTTTGGAAGATATGCACAATTGACATTACTTCTTTCTTAAAAGTTTGAGACATCAAGTCTATTATCCACCCTGACCAAGTCGGCTTCATCCCAGGGATGCAGGGATGGTTCAACATACACAAGTCGATAAACATAATTCACTGCATTAATAAACTTAATCACAAAAACCACATGGTCATCTCAATAGATGCGGAGAAGGCCTTTGACAAAATTCAACACCACTCCATATTCAAAACCCTGGAAAGAATAGGCATAGATGGCCTTTACCTCAACATGGTAAAGATAATATACAGTTCCCCTAAAGCACAAATCATTTTCAATGGGAACGACTCAAGGAATTCTCTCTTAATTCAGGAACAAGACAGGGGTGTCCACTCTCACCACTGCTCTTTAACATAGTGTTTGAAGTTCTAGCCAAAGCAATAAGAGAGGAGAATATCAAAAAAGGGATACAAATCAGAAAGGATTAAATAAAACTCTCTCTCTTTGCAGATGACATGATCCTATATATATATATATATATATATATATATATATATATATATATATATATCAGACTCAAAGAACAGTATCAGTAAACTCCTGAAGGTGATCAATGCCTTCAGCAGAGGGACAGGATACAAAATTAACACACAGAAATCAGTAGTCTTTCTATATACAGAAGACAATCATTCTGAAAAAGACATCAGAGAAACTGTTCCATTCTCTATAACCTCAAAGAAAATCAAATACCTTGGAATATTACTAACCAAGGAAGTGAAAGACCTATATAAGGAAAACATTGAAACACTCAAGAAGGAAATAAAGGAGGATGTGACAATATGGAAAGACATTTCATGCTCATGGATAGGGAGAATCAATATAGTAAAAATGGCAACTCTGCCAAAAGCGATCTACAGATTCAACGCAATGCCAATAAAAATCCCAAACTCCTTCTTCACAGACATAGAAAAAATAATTTCAAAATTTAATTGGAAGGGCAAAAGACCTTGAATAGCTAAAAGTATTCTGAGCAAAAAAAAAAACTTACACAGGAGGTATCACCATACATGACTTTAAAACATACTACAAAGCCATAGTAACTAAAACAGCATGGTATTGGCAGAAAAACAGACAGACTGACCAGTGGAATAGAATTGAAGACCCAGACTTTAATGCAAGTAACTTCAGTTACTTAATCTTCAATAAGGGTGCCAAGAATGTATGCTGGGCTAAAGATAGCATCTTCAACAAATGGTGCTGGACAAATTGGATAAACACGTGTAAAAAAATGAAAATAGACCCACTCCTTTCACCATGCACAAAAATCAATTCCAAATGGATCAGAGACCTCAATATTAACCATGTAACCCTAAAGGCCCTGGAAGAAAAAATAGGAGGAACCCTACATGAGATAGGAGTAGGGAATAACTTCCTGAGCAAATCTCCAGTAGCCCAGGAAGTGCAACAATCACTTAACCAATGGGACCTGATCAGGTTCAAAAGCTTCTGTACAGACAAAAACCACAGTTCTCAGTGCCAATAGACCCCCTTCAAACTGGGAGTTGATTTTCACTAGCTACAACTCAGATAGATTCCTAATTTCCAGAACCTATAGAGAACTCAAAAAAATTAATAACAAAAACTCTAACTGCCCCCTCTCAAAATGGGGCACTGAACTCAACAGAGAATTCACAGAGGAAGAAGCACAAATGGCCTTTACGCACCTGAGAAAGTGCTCAACATCCTTAAGCATCAGGAAAATGCAAATAAAAACCACAATGAGATTCCACCTTGCTCCAGTCAGAATGACAATCATAAAGAAAACCAACAACAATAATTGCTGGCGAGGATGTGGGGGAAAAAAGAACCCTCATTCACTGCTGGAGGAATTGCAAGCTTGTTCAACCAATTTGGAAAGCACTGTGGAGACTTATCAACAAAATGGACATAGAGCTACCAATGGACCCAGCTACCCTTCTACTAGGCATCTACCTACAAGATGTCACTTCTCAGTAGACATACATTTGTGCAACTATGTTTATAGCAGATCAATTCATAATAGCCAAGAATTGGAATCAACCAAAATGCCCTTCCATGGAGGAATGGATAACAAAACTCTGGTATATTTACACCATAGAATTCTATGCAGCTGAAAGGGAAAATGACATTGAATTTTAGGGGAAATGGTCTTACTTGGAGCAGATCCTACTAAGCAATCTCTCAAAAGAACAGAGAGCCAAATACAGCATATTCTCCCTCATATGCGGTCCTTAACCAGGATAACCATAAACTCTACGCAGACTAGCAGAAAGAAGTGAGAGGTCATGAATGAGGGGTAAGGGAAGGGGGAGGGGAATGGCTTAAGTATGAGGCTAAACTAAATTGGGTTCAAAATCATAAAATACTCACGAGTATACTGTAACCTATTGAGTAAGTAGTGGGAGTCGTCTGGCAAGAGGGACCATAAGTAGTAGGGGAGAGAAAAATTGATCAGTCTAACAGCCCCTATTCCCAGTCACTGGCTCCTTTCCTCACTGAGCTGTTGACCAAAGTGACGTATGAGGTCCCAAAAACAAGACAGGTTTCTGTCAAGGCCCTTGGATGCCCACCCCAGGCTGGAGGCAAAACCCAGTTGCTGAAGAAACCACAGAAAGCCACTGATCAGCATTGAGATATCCTTCGAGGCCCAGAATGGTATCCAGCCCCCAGATGGTAGTTAGTGCAGCTCTTGAAGGCACTGCATAAGCTGCCAGGGGAAGCTGGTCAATGACAGCTGGAGCAAACAGAGACCACTGGCATAGAACACAGCCTGTTGCCATGAGTAGGCTGACCATACTTCCTACTGCGAGAGTACAGCGAACCAGGAATGGATCGCTTGTGCAATGGAGGAGCCAAAGCTTGGGGGAGGCAATCAATGGCTTTTAAATTCAGCCAAATAATCCACTTAGTGAGGGGGAGCCCTCAACTGGAACTGGGGACTTAGGGCAATAAGCACTGGGAGCTGGACTCTTGGGCCTCCAATGAGAGATGCACTATTCGAGCGATTGAAGGAGAGGCTACTAAGAATAGAATCTAGCCAATTCAAAAATGTGTATCTCAGCTAAACTATACTAATGTCACTCTCAGATGGATACTCTGTATCTTTCAGAATGCAGCAAGAGAGATGTGGTTCATCCAACCCTACCAATGAAGTACAGGCTGATAGCTGACATCCTGACAAGAGATGAGCCACCCCAGACATACCGTGGAGGATCCATATGGAACCCCTCAGAGAATGATGAGATGAACAAGTGACCCAGGGCCACAGCCAATCAGCAAACAAAGGATAAGCCAATGAGACAGATGCCAATGATTTTCAACAAAACCTAAATCAGAAGTACAGAGACCCCTAAGATCTCAACAATAAAACAGCCTTAATACCCACCACGACTCAGGGAACTGAGTGGAAGAGGGGGTAGAAAGATTGTGAGAGCCTTGGTGGGGGAGAACTTATAGAATGGGAGAAAAATTTCACAGCTACACATCTGATAGAAGATTAATATCTAGAATATAGAAAAAAGTAAAAAATCTAAACTATCAAAAAGCAAGCAACCCTATTCGAAAACTGAACGAAACTGAACATAGAGTTCTCAAATTAAGAAATAAAAATGACCAATAAATATTTTTTAAAATATTCAACATTTTTAGCCATCAGAAAACACAAATTAAAATGACTCTGAAATTCCATTTCACTCTAGCCAGGAATGCTATTAAGGAATCATGCCTGCCCTGGTGGTTCATGCCTTTAATCCCAGCACTCTGGAGGCAGAGGTAGGAGGATTGCCCACCATGATTTTGAGGCTACCCTGAGACTACATAGTGAATTCCAGGTCAGCCTGTGCTAGAGGACACCCTATCTCAGATAAAAAAATATATAAATAATCAAATGACAACAACTGCTGGTGTGGTTGTGGGAGGAAAAGGAATCTTCTGTGTTGGTGAGAGTGCAAACTGGTGCAGCCACTATGGAAATAAGCATGGAGTTTTCTCAAAAAGCTAAAAACAGCTATCATATTACTGAGCTATAACCACTCCTGAGCACATGGCCTAAGGACTCTGCTACAGATACTTGCTCAGCAATGTTTGTTGTAATTCTATTCACAGTAAGTAGGAAATGGAATTAGTCTAGATGCCCATACATGATGAATGAATAATGAAGATATGACACATATACACAATGGAATTTTATTCAGCTTTAAAGAAAAATGAAATAATGAAACTTGCAGGAAAATTGAAGGAGCTGGAAAATATTAGGTGAAGTTAGGTAACACCAGCTCAGGAAGATAAATTCCACATGCTCTCTCTCATATGTGGCTCCTAATTTCAAATACTTAGTGTTGCGGTCAGCTTTCTAGTTGCTGTGCAGAAGAACCCAAACAAAAGCGGCTTGTGGAGGAATGGGTTTATTTGGCTTACGGACTCGAGGGGAGACTCCATTCTGGCAGGGAAAACGATGGCATGAGCAGAGGGCTGGACATCACCTCTGCCACAGCACTGCAAACAGCGGCAGGAAGGTGTGCCAAATACTGACAAGGGGAAGCTGGCTTATAACCCCCATAAGCCCACCCCCAACAACACAGCTTC
>PVHP010033654.1:0-13669 GCA_004024765.1 Zapus hudsonius
TTGCTGAGTGAGTGCGTGTGTGCATGTGTACACATATGTTTGTGTGGATGGAGTGTTGCTTAATGATCTTGAGCCCTATTTTTGGTCACTGTTCATTTCAACCTGATGCTATAAAGGACAGTGGACCCTGTCTTCTACATTACTTCTTTAGGAATCTGTAGTGACTGAATAAAGACACGGTGAGCAGGTGCTCCTCTGACGAATTCCTGTGTGTGATTCTGGTAGCAGGCCTGTCCACTTACGTGCCTGAGCTTACTGTGTTAGTGATCAGGGAGCCATGGATGGTAACCTCCACCTGGGCAGTCTGATAAGCCGGCACGATGATGAAGCCACGAGAACATCTACCTCGGAAGGCCTGGAGGAGGGTGAGGTGGAGGGAGAGACTCTCCTGATTGTCGAGTCAGAGGATCAGGCCTCAGTGGACTTATCTCATGACCATAGCGGAGATTCCCTCAATAGCGATGAAGTCGATGTGTCTTGGATGGAGGAGCAGCTCTCCTACTTCTGTGACAAGTGCCAAAAATGGATCCCAGCCAGTAAGGATCTTCTCAATTCTTTTGATTTGTCAGTTCCTATGTGACAGTTTGTCCAACCTGAGAAGAAAACACGATGTAAAATAGACCTAAATAAATGGATAATTTTATTATTTATTATTTAGTTGATAAAATACAAATTTATACAAAACCTTAACCCATTTGTACTAATAAAAATCACTGTCAACCTCCATCCCATTGTTAGCATTCTTGATGGTAACCCAATAAAATTTAAAAAATGGAAATCTCGTGTTACTTGAGGAATTAGCCACATTTTTATAACAAAATTATGGGTTGGGGGCCAAATTCTGTTGCCATTGCAGGATTTAAGTTTCTAAAGCATACTGGTTATTAACATGTATGGAAAATTGCCATCTTCCGTGGAGGGCAGGCTAGCCTTGGCAGCTACAGGCGTTTGACTGTCCTCAGCCAGCCTTGTTTCTCACCGTGGGCCTCCTTTATTTGCTCGGCAGTCACAATGCATACATCTTGAGGTCTTTTTCATTGCCTAGTTTCTTAGCATGCTTTGCCAGCCGTCATGATTCATAACCAAACTAAGATTTCCCATTAAGCAAGAGACTAGAAAAGACGTGTACTTGAAGAATGCTTTGTGTAAAAGATAGCTCATAATTAAATGAAATTTACATATGTATGCATCTACAGTGTATATGCACACATTTTTGTGAAGTAGGTTTTCTTATAGGTGGAAAGTTTTGTTTAAAATGGATTTAGCTGTTCCAATTAATAGTTAATAACATTTTCATAACAGACCCAGAATTGACTTCTAGATGGTTTGTTCTTAGCTGTCTTTCTTAACACAGGGTTCCATTTAAACATCTCTGGCTTTCCCTTTTTCCTCATAGATGTTAGACTGCTCTTTCTGGCCAGGTTTCTCTCCCCCCCCCCTTAACTTCTTTAGCCTCTTTTCTCCTCAGACATTGGCAGTTAGAGTGACTTAACTCTCTACAAACAGCTCTGATGCCCAGAACTGCATATTTTTGTTTTCTCTGTAGAGTATACGTCTCAGCTTCCTAGCCCTCCCTCCCTTATGCCCACAGTCCACTTTCTAGTGCTCTCTGCCCTGGTAGACCCTGTTTATGCCCTCGAGTTGCCCCTCGATGTATAGTACCTGGTTTTCTTGTTCACACAGCATTGGTATCCCCTGGGAGTTTTTGCAGGCCCATTTCAGAGATTGATGCATTTCACCTGGGATAGACCTGGACATAGGAAAGTAAAAATCAGCCCCTGAATGGTTCTGTGTCTTGGGAATGCCGAACCGCTGTGCCACTGCGATTCACTATGTTCCCTGAGCCCTCAGATGTTAGTCTTGCCAGAGCAGGCGCCATGTTGTCTGCCTTGGACACGTACATCTAGGTCCTATCTGGTGCTTGGCAAGTGCTGGGAGCTCAGGTGTTTTCTGAAAGAATGTTGAAGGAGAACTGCCTGGAGGATCAGGAATGTTACAGCTGGGAATTCCAGTTAGAGCAATCATACCTGCTTTTCCAGAACCTTTCTCCCAAAAGCCAAGGAGCCACGGCTCTAGGAGGGACATTTACCTGGTATAAGAAGAAACTTCTCTTTCCCACTCCCTGCTATTCTAGATTGCCTACAGAGAAAGAACAACTCAGCATGGGAAACTTGGAAATTACTTGATCAGCTAATTAAGCCTTTGGTTTGCTGCTCTAGATCACCCATGTGACTTTCTGTTTTTCTCCTAGGTCAGCTGAGGGAACAGCTCAGCTACCTTAAGGGCGATAACTTTTTTAGGTTTACTTGTTCGGATTGCTCGGCAGATGGCAAGGAGCAATACGAGAGGCTGAAGCTGACCTGGCAACAAGTGAGTCCAAAAATCTCCAGAATTTAGTGGGCTGGGTAACCCCAAAAATGTTGGAATGATTATCCACAGTGAGTAACTTACATGAGCTTTTGAGTTATGGGGGGACGAGGGAGAAGGTGCTTTGTATTTCACAGCGAAAAGTAGCTATGTAATATATGAACAGAGGGATTTTTTTTTTTTTTTGGTTTTTCGAGGTAGGGTCTTGCTCTAGTCCAGGCTGACCTGGAATTTTAAACACCCTCCTAATTCAGTGAATTAGATCCTTGATTCTTGAAAATCTGACACAGTTTCTTTGATATGTAACACCAAGCTCTGACTTTACTTGAAAATGAAACTTGTATTTTTTTCTCGCAGCCATTTGTAGGACCGTATAACCAGAAGATGGCTACACTGGAAATGACCAGGGAAATAGTGTAACTAGATTACAGAAACCAATGTAGCTCAGTCTTCCCGCTCTTGAATTTAGAGATGGCTTTTTTCCCTTGTTTATAAATAGTTAATGTCTACTTTTAATTGTCTCACGTACTAGCACTCTAAACCACACTAAACAGTCTGAGAGCAATATTTTTTTATGATCTCTGGACTGCATTAATTTGGTTTTTATATAAATATATAAGACACTCAGGTTTATATAGTCTTTAAGTTCCAAAAATGGATTTTACTCATTTTGCAGGGAGAGGGTTTTGAGGTAGGGTCTCACTCTATTCCAGGCTGACCTGGAACTCATTCTGTAGTTCCAGGCTGGCCTCGAATTCACAGAGGTCCTCCTACCTCTGCCTCCCAAGTACTGGGATTAAAGGTATGCTCCACCATGCTGGGCTATATTACTGTTTTAGAAAAATGTATTTGCATGTGTGCATATACCGGCGTCTCTTGCCATTCCAAGGAACACCTGTCCAGCTCTATGTGGGTGGCTGGGGAATTGAAGTTGGGCTGGCAGGCTTTCTAAGCAAGTGCCTTTAACCACTGAGCCATTTCCCTAGCACCCACTTGGTTTTTATTTATGGGTACATAATTTCATTTATGGATACTGAGGATCAAATCATGGCTTTGCATATACTAGGCAAGTGTTCTGCCATTGAGCTACTCTCCAAGCCCTCCGTGCTTTTTGTTTCTTATTTTTTTATTTATTCAACATTAAACTGCCTACAGTGAACCCCACACTCACTATTCTAGACCTAGAGATGGCTGAGGAACAGGAGGCAGCCAAAGCCCTTGCCCCAGGCTCCTGACATTCCATTCTTGTTTTAGATGGTAAACAGATAAACATGATGATTACTCATTGCACTTTTTGCTTTGAAGGAAAACAGAGTAGGGGCAAAGATTTTAGATTGTACTGTTTTGGCCACTTAGGGCGATTCTTACAAAGAGTAGTTGCCAGCAGCAGCCTGTGACTGTTATCTTAATCACCATTACTTTATTAGGATGTCTCATGAAATATGTCAGTGGTGAATTTAGGGAGCCTTTTTTGACTTGCCAAAAATACATAAGTAGGAAATGAAGGAGGTTTGAATTGAGGATATAGTCTCATGAATAATATAGTTGGGCTGTTTTTGAGCTGAGCATGGTGGCTCATGCCTATAATCAAGCAGTCGTCCAATATCAGTCTGTTCAAGAGTGAGACTTTGCCACCCCCTCCCCCCAAAGGCTATTTTTCTCCAGTGTAGCTGGCATACTATCTGGTGGTCAGGCCATGTTAACATTAAGAGTATTGGGAATTTACTGGCAGATTTTTGTTTGGCCTACAAATAGCTTCTCATCAAAATTGTAAAATGGGGAAAAAAACCAAATATACTTGGTCATTTTCATAAATTAGTTAAATTTTTTTTTTTTAATTTACTTGCAAGGAGAGAGAAAGAGAATGAGAATGGGTATGTCAGGGGCTCTTGCCACTGCAAAGGAACTGCAGATGCATGTACCACTTTGTGCATCTGGCTTTTATGTGAGTACGGGGGAATCAAACCTAGGCCATCAGACTGCACACAAGCTCCTTTAACCACTGAGCCATCTCTCCAAAATTTTTTTTTAATTTTTGGTGGGACTGTTTTCTGTAAATATAAATACTGTTTTTTGTTTGTTTGTTTGTTTTGTTTTGAGGTAGGGTCTCACTCTAGCCCAGGCTGACCTGGAATGCACTATGTAGTCTCAGGATGGCCTCGAACTCATGGTGATTCTCCTACCTCTGCCTCCCGAGTGCTGGGACTAAAGGCATACACCACCATGCCTGGCTTTCTGTAATTTTTTTTTTTTTTTTGGTTTTTTGAGGTAGGGTCTCACTCTAGTCCAGGCTGACCTGGAATTTACTACGTAGTCTCAGGGTGGCCTTGAATTCATGGCAATCCTCCTACCTCTGCCTCCCAAGTGCTGGGATTAAAGGCGTGCGCCACCACGCCCAGCTTTGTAAATATTTTTAAAAGAAAAGCTAGCTTTGATTCTATTAATATATAGTGTTTGCCGTTAGCCTAGTTTGCCATTTAACTAGATTAACATCACTTGAGAAGTATTTGTCTGTTTTTTTAATTTTTAATTTCAGTATTTTAAAATTGAAGTTTTAAAAACATTCATTTATTTGAGAGAGAAAGAGAGGAGGCAGATATATATAGAGAGAATCAGCACACCAGGGCCTCTAGCCCCTGTAAATGAACTCCAGATGCATGCATCCCCTTGTGCATTTGGTTTTATGTGGGTACTGGAGAATTGAACCTGGGTCATTAGGTATTTGCAAGCAAATGCCTTAACCATTAAGCCATCTCTCCAGACCCTTTTTTAAGAAATTAATTTTTATTAGCAAGGGTGAGAGGGAATGGGGAGTAGGGAGGGAAGGAGAATGGATGCACCAGGACCTCTTGTTCCTGTAAAGAAACTCCAGATGCATGCACCACCATGTGCACCTGCCTTTCTGGGAAATTGAACCCAGGCCATCGGGCTTTTAAGCCTTTAACCAAGGAGCCATCGCTCTAGCCTTTTTTTTTTTTTTTTCCCCTGCTTCTAAATGATGTATTGTTCTTCAGTAGGAAAAATGATAGTTTATAACACTTAACTGATTGTTGCAAGCTCTTGGCCAGTATTTGTAGTTGCATCTGAAAAAGCCCATCATTCATGATGTAAAAACAAACAAAAAAATGGGTTGGAGAAAAGAATTAGTTGAGAATTCTTTTTTTTTTTTTTTTTTCTATCCCAGGCTGACCTGGAATTCTCTTTGTAGTCTCAAGGTAGCCTCTCGAACTCACAGTGACCCTCCTATCTCTGCCTCCCGAGTGCTGGGATTAAAGGCATGTCCCGCCACGCCCGGCTAGTTGAGAATTCTTGATACTGTTTTCTTTTCAGTTTCTAATTAGCTACAAAACATGGTTTTCTTCATTTATATAAAATACATATATGAAATAGCACTATAAATATAGGTGCAAGGAATTGTCTGAAAGCATAGTAACTGAAATACTGAAATGTTAGAAAAGGTGAATTTCTTTTTTTTTTTTTTTTGGTTTTATTTTTGGTGTTTTTTCTTTCTTTCTTGAGGCAGGCTCTCCCTCTATCTAGCCCAGGCTCACCTGGAACTCACTCTGTAGTCCCAATCTAGCCTCAAGATCACTGGGAGCCTCTTGCCTCTGCCTTCCACGTGCTAGACCTGTGCCACCACACCTGGCACTGGTTATTTCTTTTTTTTTTTTTTTTCGAGGTAGGGTCTCGCTCTAGTCCAGGCTGACCTGGAATTCACTCTGTAGTCTCAGGGTGGCCTCGAACTCACGGCGATCCTCCTACCTCTGCCTCTCGAGTGCTGGGATTAAAGGCGAGCGCCACCACGCCCGGCTGGTTATTTCTTGATGGTAGATTTCAAGTGATTTTCACTTCCTTCTTTGCTTTTTTCTGTAATATTAAAGTCTTTTATAATGGTATATGTTATCTATATTTCTGGAAATTACTTTCCAGCTTGGGCCAGCTCTGAGATTCTGATTACTTTTGCCCTATAAAAAGCTTGGAAAAGGGCTGGAGAGATGGCTCAGCTGTTAAGGTGCTTGCCTATAAAGCCTAATGTTAGACCCAGGTTCTATTCCCCAGTATTCACGTGAAGCCAGATGCACAAAGTGGCACATGCATCTTCAGTTTGTTTGCAGTGGCTTCAGACCCTGGTGCACCCATTCTCTCTTTTCTCCCTCTATCTGCTTGCAAATAAATAAAAAAAAAATTTTTTTTAATAAACTAACAGAAAAACCAGACCAAGCCGGGTGTGGTGGCTCACACCTTTAATCCCAGCACTCGAGAGGCAGAGAGATAGGAGGATCACCATGAGTTCAAGGCTACCCTGAGACTACATAGTGAATTCCAGGTCAGCCTGGGCTAGAGTGAGACCCTACCTCGAAAAACCAAAAAAACCAGACCAGCCCTTTCTCCCTCTTCACAGTGACATCCTGGACTTTGTTTCATCTGTTTTAGGTTGTCATGTTGGCAATGTACAACTTATCTCTGGAAGGAAGTGGACGTCAAGGGTATTTCCGGTGGAAAGAAGATATCTGTGCTTTTATTGAGAAGCATTGGACTTTTTTACTAGGAAACAGGTAATGTGATTTTAACAATCTCAGGTGTGAAGGAAGCTGTAAAGAACCAAGTGTGAATGAGGTGAGACACCCTAATGTAGACCTGTTAGAAATCGGAGGATTTACTTGGGGCAATTTCAAAGAATCCTTCAATTCCAGAAATTCATTTTACTTTTTTTTTTTGGTTTTTCCAGGTAGGGTCTCACTTGATCCCATGCTGACCTGGAATTCACTGTGTAGTCTCAGTTTGGCCTTGAATTCACAGTGATCCTCCTACCTTGGCCTCCTGAGTTCTGGGATTGAAGGCGTGTGTCACTGTGCCTGGCTTTTTCTCTTTTTTAAGTTTAAAAAAAAAGTGTTCATGAAAACTCAAATGTAGAAGCACATTTTACAAAATGTGAGGTTTCATAGTTCCATACTTCCAGAGGAAAGTAATGGATTTTACTAAACATGGTTTTCAGAAGGTTAAAAAAATAAAAGAGTGAATAACTGTTTAATATGAAGAAATTGGATTATTGTGGGCTTTTAAAATGATTGAGAAGGTCAGAAGAAAGTAAGGACCTAATTACTGCACCATTTAGCTTGCTCTCAATTTGCCGTCTTCTGTTAGTTTTCATTAACTCTGGAATATGGACACACTTCTGTTTGGTTTTCAGAGTACTTGGCAAAGAGCCACATTAACATGCATATGCTTATCCATTAAATGCACTTTTCTTTCTTTTTTTTTTTTATTGTCCATAATGAGTTACAACATTTAGTGGGCAAACAATGAGTTGTTATCCCCAATTCCCCGCTGCCCTCCCCTCCCCACTCCGCTGGATAACCTCCTCCATGGGTCGTCTGGATCAGTCCTTGTGACAGGGGACCATGGATAGCCTAGTATTCAGCCAGGTTCTCCTGGCCATGCCTCTGGATAATCTCCCCTACCACGGCTCTCACAATCTTTCCGCCCCCTCTTCCGCATAGTTCCCTGAGTCGTGGTGGATGAGTACTAAGGTTGCTTTAAGGTTGTGAGCTTAGGGGTCTTTGTGTCGAAAATCGTTGGTTTCTGTCTCACTGGCTTATCCTGTGTTTAAATGCACTTTTCATAACTGTTTCGAGCTTTATTGCTAAGCACGCTTCCTGATGGATGCTTTGGTTTACTAGGCAGAGATGATCATGACACCTGGGCCTGCACAGATATGGAAACCTTGTGCTGAAGGTCTAGACCTATCTAAAGATCTCTCGGGTAGGAACTAGTGCATTAACTACTGTACTGGTGAATCTTGTTAGAGAATCTTATTGATGGTTGTGTCTGAAGTCCTGAGTGAGAATCCTAAATCCTGCATAATAATGTCAGCATAGACAAGACAGAATCTCATCACTTCCGGCAGAATAGAGTTTTCCCTGTCCTCACCGAGCTGCATCCTACTACTATTTCAGGGTGATGAGAAATCAGCTTTGCTTAGGATACTGACAGGACCATGAAGGTAGTGAAGGAGGAGCTCCCTGAAAGACTGCTGTGAGACAGAACAGAATAGATTTAGTATGGGCTCCACTTTGTGCATCTGGCTTTATTGGAAATGGGTACTGGAAAGTTGTACCCAAGCTGTAGTCTTTGCAAGCAAGTGCCTTTAATTAACTGCCAAGCCATCTCTCCAGCCCCCATAAAGATTTTAATTCTGGCTGGGTGTGATGACACATGCCTTTAATCCCAACACTCTGGAGGCAGAGATAGGAGGATCACTGTGAGTTCTAGGCCAGCCAGGGACTACAAAGTGAGTTCAAGGTCAGCCTGGGCTAGAGTAAGATCCTACTCAAAAAGAAATAAAAAGGGGCTGAAGTGCTTAAAGTGCTTGCCTGCAAAACCTAACAATCCGGGTTCTATTCCCCAGTACCCATGTAAAGTCAGATGCACAAAGTGGCACATGCATCTGGAGTTTATTTGCAGTGGCTAGAGGCACTGGCATACCCATTCTTTCTGTCTCTTTTCTATCTCTCTCTGCTTTTAAATAGATTTTAAAAAGTATTTATTTATTTATTTATTTATTTTTGGTTTTTCGAGGTAGGGTCTTGCTCTAGTCCAGGCTGACCTGGAATTCACTATGTAGTCTCAGGGTGTCCTTGAACTCACAGCAATCCTCCTACCTCTGCCTCCTGAGTGCTGGGATTAAAGGCATGTGCCACCACACCCGGCAATAAAAATATTTTAAAACGATTTTAATTCTGGTCTCTGAAGAGCAGTCCTTAAATTTTTAAAAATGATAAGCAATAGGGAGGGGGGCATTGGGGATTTGGGGATAACAACTCATTGTTTGCCCACTAAATAATGTAACTTATTATGGACAATATATATATATATATATATATATATATATATAGAAAAATGATAAGCAGCATTTCTCATTTGTCACAGAATCTAAATGAATGAAACACTGTGTAATAAAGTTTTAAATTTGGTTATATTTATTTTGTGTTTTTATTAATGTCTTTATGTTTTTTTAAAATTTAAATATATAGAGGTTTATTTAGGGCTAACCTAAATAATTTTATGTGCCATTATAGAAACAAAGATTATGTGAGAACTTACTTGTTACAATATTTTATAGTATTTTTTGAGGCATAGTCCTGCCATGTAGCCCAGGCTGGTCTTGAACTTCTACCTCAGCTTCCCAAGTGCTGGAACTATAGACATGCACCACGAGGCCCAGCTTAATTAATCACAGATTAATTACCATTGTGAGTGATCATTTAATCTGCTTCTACAACTCTGGCCTTGGATACTTGTAGAAGGTATAGTTTTGATTACTCAAGAATGGTTTGAACACTTTCTTCTATTGCCATATTTTACTGATTTGAAGAGACATAGCTTTTCACATTTTGACAGTTAGGTACATCTTATAATTGATTGTCATAATTGAATTGCTAGTTCTCTTTCTTGCATATATATGTAGAATATCTTGGTCATTGGGTATTAGATCTGATGGAACAGAAGACACTTTTTTTTGGTTTTTGAGGTAGGGCTTACTCCAGCCCAGATTGACTTGTAACTCACTATGTAATCCCAGGATGGCCTCGAACTCACAGTGATCTACTCTACCTCTGCCTTCCCTCCCAAGTGCTGGAATTAAAGAAGTGTACCACCATGCCTGGCTGATAAAACACTTTCATGATTACACTTCAAAAAACTGTTTCCACTTCTAGTCACAGAAGTTGAGGCCACAGGCAATGTTGTTGCATCTCTTATTATTGCAAAAATGGGTAAAGAAATTGAACAGACATTTCTCTAGTGGAGATATTAAAATGGTGCTAAACACATGAAAAGATGCTCAAAATGATTAATTATTAGAAAAATGCAAATCAAGCTACACTTAGGGAGTTGGCAGCTATCAATAAAACAGAAAAAGCTGATTGCACTGATACATACTTATAATTCCATCATGCAGGAGGCTGAGGCAGAGGGATCGTGCATTTGGGACCAGACTGAGCTATATAGCAAGTTCAGCCACTACATATTGAGACTCTATAAATAAATAAATAATACAATAACAAAATGGAAAATAAGAACTATAGGTTGAGGTGAGAGGGAAGTGCCTTAGAAAGGTTAGAGAAAGGTGAGAATGGGAGAGATACTCTGGGACTCAGAGGCTTGCTGTGGAAGCCACATAGTGCTTGTACATCCTATATCATTTTTCAGTTAATGGGATATCTGACACTTGCTACTTATAAAGAGGTTTATTTTGGTTCACAATTCTGAAACTTCCAAGTTCAAGATCAGGCAACACCTTTGGTTTGAGTGAGGTTCAGTTAGGGTAATGCTCACATCTTGAGCCAAGAAGAGAAAGAGGAAAGAAGAGAATGAGAGACCTTTTTTCGTGAAAGATTTATTCTTTAGGATTTCTGGTAATTGATTTATGTCTTCAAGGTGGAAATGTGAACTGGCATGATGGTTCAGTGGTTAAAGGCACTTGTTTGCAAAGTCTGACAGCCTGGGTTTGATTCCTTGGTAAACACATAAAGCTAGATGCACAAAGTGGCGCAGTGTCTGGAGTCTGTTTGTTGTGGCATAAGGCCCTGGTGTACTCATTCTCTACCCCCCCCCACCTTGCAAATAAATAAAATAATTTTTTAAAAGGTGGAAATTGAAGAATTTTGGGGGGTGGGGAGATGACTCAGCAGTTAAAGATGCTTGTTTGCAAAGCCTGCAGCCTGGGTACCTATATAAAGACAGATATGGGTTCCTAGTACCCATATAAAGCCAGATACACAAAGAGGCACATGTGTCTTAGTTTGCAGCAGCAAGAAGCCCTGGTGTGTCCATAGTCTGTGTCTCTCAAATAATGAATGAATGAATGAATTGAAAAAAAGGAGATATTTCTGGGCTGGGCATAGTGGTGCATGCTCTTTTTGAAAAAAAAAATTATTTGCAAGAAGAGAAAGCTAGAAGAGAGATAGAGAATAGAGGTGTCAGGGCTTCCATCCACTGCAAATGGATTCCAGATGCATGTGCTTGTACGTTTGGCTTTATGTGGATACTGGGGAATTGAACTCAGGTCCTTAGGCTTTGCAGGCAAGCACCATTAACTGCTAAGCCATCTCTCCAGCCCACATGCTTTAAAAAATTTTTTAAAATATAAGTTATAGTCTTATATCCTCTCTTCCCCAGTCCTCATTTCTCTGAGGGTCCTCAGTAGGGTTATATTGATGTTCACTGTGGGTCAGCTAGGGCCTGAATCAGTCTCTTGGGGAAGGGGAGAGGCCTGTGGTCACTCAGAAGGCTGAGGTAGGATCAGAGTGAGTTCTAGGTCAGCCTGGGTTAGAGTGAATCCTATCTCAAAAAAAAAAAAAAAAAAATAAAGCCTGGCTTGGTGGCGCATGCCTTTAGTCTCAGCACTCAGGAGGCAGAGTAGGATTGATGTGAGTTTGAGGCCATCAAATAAGAGTACTTCCTGCACAAGCATAGGAGCCTGAGACCTCCTGAGTTTGATTCCCCAGCACCTACATAAACGGCTGGGGTTAGCTATGTACATGTATGACCCTAGTTTTGTGGGGAGCAGAGATAAGAGAATCGCTAGGGCTTGTGAAAATGGCATCCTCTGAAATCAGTGAGATTTCATCTCAAGGAAACATGTGAAAGAGTGATAGAGTGGGGATACCCAGTGTTCTGCATGGCACACACACAGAATTTTCAACAGGATGAATCATTGACCTTCAGCGTGTCTGGTATCTGTGTTATGTATGCTCTTTCTGGAAATGGTTAGTTAGAGCTGAATGTTCTAGCATGTCTGGGAAAACTGGAGCAGACAGGTGTCCCTTTCCATCAGTGAAATGAGCTATTTATTTACTAGGGCCTGTGATTAAATTGTGTCATCAAATGTCCGAGCTTGGAGCTATGCTTCCAGTTGGCTTTATCTCTTAAGACTGTGCTTAATTCCTATGTAAAAACCACGTAAAGGACAGGGGAGATGGCTCAGTGGGTAAGAGCACTTGCTGTACAGCATGAGGACCTAGCACCCACATAAAAAGCTGGGTATGGTCTTATAGGCTTGGAACCCCAGTGCTGAGTGGGGTAGAGACTTGGTCAGCCAGTCTAACTCAAAACAGCAAGGTTCCGTGAGAGATTCTGTCTCAGGGAAATGAGGCAGAAAAGCACCAGCACTTTCCTCTGGCCTCTGCATGTATGCACTCAGGGCACGTGCATCTATCTGCACAAACATGTGGATACACCACACATACTACATATATACACCAACATAAAGTAACTAACAGCAACATTTTATCTGTAGAACTCTAAAATCATGATTGTTTAAAGTGGTTTATCCTTTAATTATTTCATTTAATTCTCAAAACTTCCCTGTGAGGTGATCTTAGACTGAGGCGTATGGCCAGGCACACTTCAGAACCACTCTCCTTATGCCTGTCCTATGTCCCTTCAACCCATGGCGGTTCCATGGCATGCCGCTGCCTGGCAGTAAACGTGGAATGTGTTTTCTGTGAAGTCTCAGTAGGTTTTCAATTCTCCCACTCCTCAGGAAAAAGACTTCGACGTGGTGGAGCACAGTAGCAGGTTGCCTCAGCGTGGGAAGTCCTATGTATTTCCGCTCAGGTGCTCAGGAATTTGGAGAGCCTGGATGGTGGAAACTTGTTCATAACAGGCCCCCAACAATGAAACCTGAGGGAGAGAAGCTGTCTGCCTCCACTTTGAAAGTGAAAGGTACTGTTGTGAGAGCAGCTCAGAGGCGTAGCCCTGGGGAGACCTCTGCTTTTCTTCCCTGAGCCCGCAGTCTCTCTGGAGCTTCTCCTCCAGACAACATCGTGATCACAGGGATTTTTTGGTATGCTCTACGTAAATACTATGTACAACACAGGCAGGGTCTTACTCTAGCCCATGCAGACCTGGAACTCGTTCTGTGGCTCCAAATTGGCCTTGAATTTAATGTGATCCTCCTACTTGTGCTGGAGTGCTGGGCTCCCACCCTGGGCTCTGAGGCTTGTCCCAAACGTTTCCTGTCTCAGTCTTCCAAGTGCTGAGTGTGAGCCACCATGCCCAGTTTAAAAGCTACAGTGTTTAAAAATGCACAGCATGGTGGCGCACGCCTTTAATCCCAGCACTCGGGAGGAGGCAGAGGTAGGAGGATCGTTGTGAGTACAGGGCCACCCTGAGACTACATAGTGAATTCCAGGTCAGCCTGGACTAGAGCGAGACCTTACCTCGAAAATAAATAAATAAATAAATAAATAAATAAATAAATAAATAAATAAATATAAAAACACACATAAGGGCCAGG
>PVHP010033655.1:0-19537 GCA_004024765.1 Zapus hudsonius
CTATAAGTCTGCATAAAGAAAACATTTATCCTGATTAAGGTCCGCATATGAGGGAGAGTATGCGGCGTTCAAATCTCTGTTCTTTTGAGTGTTCGCTTAGTAAGATCTGCTCAAAGTCAGACCATTTTTTTCTAAATTTCGATGTGTCATTTTTCCTTTCAGCTGAGTAGAGTTCCATCGTATAAATATACCACAGTTTTCGCTGTCCATTCCTCCATAGATGGGCATTTGGGGTAGAACATAATGTAAATATCTGTTATCCCTAGCTGGTCAATGGTGTCATTAAGCTCTGTTATGTCCCTGCTGATCTTCTGTTTGATTGATCTGTCTAGAGCTGATAAAGGTGTATTAAAGTCTCCTACTATGATGGAATTAGAGTCTATTTCTGCTTTATTTTTGAGTAGGGTTTCCTTTATGAACTGTGTTGCACCCAAATTTGGTGCATATATGTTGATGATGGTGACATCTTCCTGTTGGATCCTTCCTTTGATAAGTAAGAAGTGACCATCTTTATCCTTTTTAATTGATTTTGGTGTAAAGTCTAGTTTGTCAGAGATTAGTGTAGCCACACCTGCTTTCTTTTTTACTTCCACATGCCTGATAAACTGTTTTCCATCCATTAACTCTAAGAAGGTTGCTGTCTTTGGAAGTAAAGCGCGTTTCCTGAAGACAGCAGATGGAAGGGTCCATTTTTCTGATCCACCCTGAAAGTCTGTGTCTTTTTATAGGGGAGTTAAGTCCATTTATATTCAGTGATATAACTGTGAGGTTTGCTTTGAGCCCTGCCATGATGAAGGCGTAATGAGGGTTTCGTCTGTGCTGTTGTTATTAGCACACTGACTGTGATTGTTGTGTCTGATCTCTGGTATTCTTCTGAGGAAGATTTCTTGTTTCTTCTGTATGTGTTATCTCTTGCAGGAGCTTCTGAAATTGTGGCTTTGTTTTGAAATAGTTGTAGAGCTGTTTTACTTCATGAAACGTTTTCACTTCTCCATCTATCAGGAGGGATAACTTTGCTGGGTACCGTAGTCTAGGTTGAAAGCCATACTTCTTTAGGGCCTGAAAAGCATTACTCCAAGCCCTTCTGGCTTTCATGGTTTCTAATGAGAAGTCTGAGGTAAGTCTAATGGCTTTTTCCCTGTAAGTTACTGTCTGCTTTACTCTAGCAGCTTTGAGTATTTTCTCTTTGCTTTCTATGTTAGGCATCTTAATTAAAATGTGTCTTGGAGAATTTCTCTTCATGTCAAGTCTGTTTGGGGTCCTCTGGGCCCCTTGAAAGTTGAGTGGACTTTCTCTTGTGAGATAGGGAAAGTTTTCTTGAATAATTCTGTTGAAGATATTTCCTATGCCCTTAGCCTGGGCTTCTTCTCCTTCTGGGATCCCGATGATTCTAATATTGGTCCTCTTTATTGTATCCCATAGATCCCTCAAATTGTGCTCACTTGAATTCTTGAATTTATTGAAACCTATGACATCCTTATTAATTCCTTCGGATTTGTATTCTACTTCTGAAAGTCTGTCCTCCAGATTATCAACCCTGGGACTGAATGATTCAAGTGAGGTTTTTAGTATTTCTTCTTGATTTTTGGTTTCTGCTATGATTTTGTTAATAGCCTCTAATTCTTTGGTGAGATCCAATTTCCAATCTATTTTTGTTTTTGCTTGGGATTCCTGATAATCATTTTTTAGTTTTCTTAAGTCCTCATCAAATTTAATTAATTGATCTTCCAGCTCTTCTCTGAGTTGATTAATCTTTAATTCACTTAATGTATTTCTGAATTCGTTCATATTTCTCTCCATCGAACTCATTCTGGAGTCTATGCTTGAGTAGGAATTCGATTTTTAGTAGCCTCCCTGTCAATTTGTCCCATAATGCATCTTGTCTT
Source organism: Zapus hudsonius (assembly GCA_004024765.1). Lineage (NCBI taxonomy): Eukaryota > Metazoa > Chordata > Mammalia > Rodentia > Dipodidae > Zapus > Zapus hudsonius. The sequence continues at coordinate 1,887 of PVHP010033655.1, forward strand.
GGGAGCCTAAGAGTACGGGATCCGGTGCCTATTGCCCTGAATCCCAAGTTCCAGACAAGGGGACCCCCTCACTAAGTGGAAAATTGGCCGAATTGAAAGCTGTTGATTGTCTCTCCCAGGCCCAGGCTCCTCCATTACACAAGTACTGCTTTCTTGGTTCGCTGCTCACTCCTAGTAGGAGGTGTGGTCAGCCTAACTCATAACCACCGATTGTGTTTCCTGTCAGTGGTCTCTGTTTACTCGAGCTGTCGTTGATCATTTTCCCCTGGCAGCCTGTGCAGTGCCTTCCAGCACTACATTAACTGCCTTCTGGGGGCTGGATACCATTCCGGATGTTGAAGGGTTTCTCAATGCTGGTCGATGGCTGTCTATGGTTTCTTCAGTAACAGGGTTTTGCCTCAGGCCTGGGGAGGGCACTCAAGAGCTTTGACAGAATTCTTTCTTGTTGTTGGATTCTCATGAGTCGCTTTGTTCAATAGCTCAGTGAGGGAAGGAACCAGTGGTTGGAACCAGGGGTTGTCAGGCTGGTCTAATTAATCACAGGCTTAGACTCTCTCACCTACCACTCATGGCCCCTCTTGCCAGATGACGCTCACTACTTACTCAATAGGTTACAGTATGCTCGTAAGGATTTTATGTTTTTGAACCTAATATGGTTTATCCTCATGCTTAAGCCATTCCCCTCCCCCCATCCCTTACCCCTCATTCATAACTTCTCACTTCATTCTACTAGCCTGCATTAAGGACACAGTTATCCTGGTTAAGGACCACATATGAGGGAGACTATGCCAAGGTCTATTCTCTGTTCTTTTGAGTGATCACTTAGTAATATCTGCTCGAAGTCAGAGCATTTTTTCCTTAATACTGATATTTCATTTTTCCTTTCAGCTAAGTAAAATTCCATCGTGTAAATATACCACAGTTTCTCTGTCCATTCCTCCAAGGATGGGCATCTGGGCTGATTCCAATTCTTGGCTATTATGAATTGAGCTGCTATAAATATAGTTGAACAGATGTTTCTGCGTCGAGATGTGACACCTTGTGGATAGATGCCTAGAAGAGGGATAGCTGGGTCCATTGGAAGGATTATGCCCATTCTGTTCAGAATTCTCCACACTGCTTTCCACATTGGTTGAACAAGTTTGCAATCCCACCAGCAGTGAATGAGGGTTCCTTTTCCCCCGCATCCTCACCAGCAACGATTGTTGTTGGTTTTCTTTATGATTGCCATTCTGACAGGGGTAAGGTGGTATCCTATTGTGGTTTTTATTTGCATTTCCCTGATGCTTAAGGATGTTGAGCACTTTCTCAGTTGAGAAAAGGCCATTTGTGTTTCCTCCTCTGTGAATTCTCTGTTGAGATCAGTGCCCCATTTTGTGAGGGGGCAGTTTACTTTTCTGTTATTAATTTTTTTGAGTTCTCTGTAGGTTCTGGAAATTAGGCCTTTGTCTGAGTTGTAACTGGAGAAAATCATCTCCCAGTTTGAAGGCGGTCTATTGACTTTGAGAACGGTGTTTTTGTCTGTACAGAAGCTTTTGAGCTTGATCAGGTCCCATTGATTGAGTGACTGTTGCACTTCCTGGGCTACTGGGGATTTGCTCAGGAAGTTTCGACCCAAAGTTCTTTCTTTCTGTGCCATCTCCATCTGCTCACACCAGTCCATCTTTACATCAAGCAACCCTGCACAGGTTTCCAGGACACAGGCAGGAAGAATGCAGCAAGCCTTGCAGGCAAACTGCTTCTGGCACAGTCCTGAAAAAGTTCTTTCTCACCCTCGTAAGCCAAACCTCACAGTCCATAGTTCTCATTACATCCAGGTCTTTCAGCTCTGACCAGAATGATCCATGAAGCTGTACTCACAACACTGTGAGGCATCGCTTAGGCCGAGATTTCAAATCCTTCCACATCCCTCCTGTAGATCACTTCCAGAAGACCAAAGCCACAAGATCAGGGTTCTAGCAGCAACAGATGACCCCACATCCTGGTACCAAAACTGTTGTGGTTAGCTTTCTAGTTGCTGTGCAACAAGAACCCAAACAAAAGCGGCTTATGGAGGAATGGGTTTATTTGGCTTATGGACTCAAGGAGAGACTCCATTCTGGCCGGGAAAACGATGGCATGAGCAGGGGGCTGGGCATCACCTCTGCCACAGCACTGCAAACAGCGGCAGGAAGGTGTTCCAAACTCTGGCAAGGGGAAGCTGGCTTATAACCCCATAAGCCCGCCCCCAACAACACAGCTTCATCGAGGTTGTAAAACCCAAACTGCCATCAGCTGAGGATCGATCTATCAGAACACATCCATTTGTTTGTGGGGGACACCTGGATCAAACCATGACACCATCTCTTAATCTAAACCACTCGAAGAGACTTCTATCTAGAGTCCAGTAGAGAAACTGTAACTCTGCAATAGAGAAACTTGACAGACACTACTTTAGACAGTGACCACGGTCAACATCAATAGGCACATAGCATGTTGAGAGCATCAATCGTAGCTATAATGTGCTAAAGAATGACTGCTTACTTCTGTGGTCTTCATCCATAAAACCCATTACCCCACTTTAATCATGATTAAAAAATCATACAAATTCCAATAGAAATTAAGGTCCTACACTTTACTAGACCAGCACCCCTAAATACATTCAAGATCATTTAAAACAAGGAATGTCTAAGAAACTGTCATAACCAAGAGGAGCAATATGTAGTATAAATTCTGGATGGGATTCTGGAGAAGCAAAATGACATTATATTATACTGTAACAAATATGCCATACTAATGTAAGATGTTAACAGCATGGGGTGCATGGGAACTCTATACTGTCTTTTCTCAGTAAACCTAAAATTATTTCAAGTAATAAGTCTAGAAAATACAAAAAAAATTTGCTCCCCATACACAGGATTCACACACACACACACACACACACACACACACACACACACACACACACATATATATATATATATATATACACACACATATGTGTATGTATATGTGTATATATGTATCTGTGTAATCAATTAGTCAATTCTCTTTTTACTTTTTAAGTTTTAAGTCAGTAATATAATTAATTTCTCTCTTCCTACACTCTAGTCTTTGAAATTGAGTTACTAAGTCCAGCCCACGCTTGAGGGTGGCGAGATGAGAAAGCTTCTCCTCCTGTAGTGGGACATATCAATATATATTATTTGTACTTCTTTTATGAAGGCTTGTCTTTCCCACTATTTATTCTATAATGTATTTATATCAGCATGGAATCTTGTATTATAATAATATTTAAATAATATAACATATTAATACTACTTTAAATGATGTGGTTAAGTAGTAATATATAATAAATTTGTGATAGAAACTTATGTATTGTGTTTTGGATTATCTATGCTATTTCAAATCTTATAACATTGAATATGTTTTAAAAAAAAGATGTGCCACTTTGACACATCCTCACTCTTTTTTTATTTTTGTACTGGGGATTGAACCCAGAGTCTTGTACATGCTAGGCAAACACTCTTTCACTGAGTTATACCCCTAGCCCTCTTTCTTTTTTCATATTTTATTAATTTATTTCAGCAAACCCACTGAGGAGGGTGCCTAGTGGGTTGGAAACAGGGAGGAGGGAAATGGGGGTACCATCATAAGAGTTGTTCATGCAATGTATCTAATTATTGACAATAAATGTTAAAACAAAGAAAGCAAGAGAGAATGGGCACACCAGGGTCTCTTGCTGCTGCAAATGAACTCCAGACACATGTGCTACTTTGTGTGTCTGGCTTTACATGGGGACTGGGGAATTGAACTTGTACTGTCAGGTATTGGCAAGCAAGGGTGTTGATCTTCTGAGCCATCTCCCCAACCCTCCCCAGCCCTCTTTTTTTACTGTTTATTTTACGACTCATATTGCTTGGCTTTTTGCATGTAATTTTTGCTTTTGCCTATGAAATCTCCTGTGAAAATCCTCTTTTTCTTCCTTGCACCTATCACATGTCAGGCCTTGCTATAACAAATATGCATAATTTATATTCTTAAGAAGTTCTAGGGACTGAAGAGATTGTTCAGTGTTTAAGGTGCTTGCCTGCAAAGCCTAATAAATAAAAGTTTAAAGAATTTTTCGAGAGCTATCAAACTTGTAGACTAGATAGACTTGGCTAAAATAGTTATGCTATAGTATAATATGACGAGTCCCATAGCAGAGATAACAAAAGAATGTGGAAGAACTGAAGGAAGGGGTAGTTCATTCTGCCTGCTAAAGGCTTCACGGAGAGGGTGCTGTTTCCTGTGGTCTTACAAGACAAATAGGCTTGCTATGTAAAGAGAGCACAAGCATAGATACTGAGATGTGAAATGCTGAGAAAATTTGATGGCAAATGTAATACTTTAGATCATGATAAGGGGTAACTGGAGATAAGATTTAAAAAATGAATAGAAGCCAGAATATAAGTACCTTGTGTAGTCTTTAAGATAGACCAATCGAGTATTGTGTGTATGAGGAGTGCTGAATCTTTGACCAATACCTTGGTTCTAAAAACCTGTAACTGAAAATATAGCTTTCCATTCTGTGGAGCAGCAGTTCTCTGGCCATAACTCAAGTATTTTGCTCACTTTATACCTCGACTATTACCTCAGACAGATTCTGATGACCTGGTCCACTAGGGGGGTCATCATTCTGGCTACTCACTGAAAATGTCCCTTGCTACTTTCATTTCATGATTAAGTCCTACTGTTTATCTCCCTTGATGGTCATCACATATGATGTCATTGTGACATACAAGACATAGAGAAATGCTTAAATTATTAGAGTCTCTTGAAAGGATTTAGAGAGCTGGGGAGGTAGAAAATACATTGCTAAGGAGAGTAAGGATGAGGGAAAAGATTGAGTTTTTGAGGAGCAACAAGTTGATACCAATAAAAAGGCAAAAGCTTAATCTGCTACCCATCTGTTTTTTTTTTCACTCTTCCAAGGAGCCATAACTATGAAACATAGGAAGCTTTGTTCCCATGTTACAACTTTGGGTGTTTTTCTTTCTGGAAAATTCTGCTTTTATTACTTAGAAGAAGCATCCAAAACAGGTTGAAACATTGCAGATCCAATTCTGCTTTTATTCAATTACATCCTGATCACTGTCTATGAAGTTTTGATTCATTCTATGAATCCTACTTGTTCTGAAAAGCTTTTGTCCAACCTCATAAGTTCACGAATCAAGTCAGTCACTTTCTCTATATTTAGCAACCTCCTCTGCCATGTTCATGAGTTTGAACTTCATCCTGTATGCCAGCATTGTCAATATTATATCTAAAGGCTATAAATGTTTTATGAGATGTTAGTGTTTTAGAAACGAGGATTCTATTTTCAGACAAGTTTAGGAGACACTGAATACTCCGTTTTAGAAAATCGCAATGTCAAGGGGCAGAGCATGATGGCGGACGAGTAGCAGCCTCGCCAGGACTCTCTCCCTAAAGGTTTGATTTTCCAGCTGGGATCCAAACCCTGGACCCCAGCTGGCCCTGAACCCAAGACCACTCTCTCCCCAGCACTGACACCTGGACAGGGTTCCCAGAGGCTTTCTGCTCTGCAGAGGAACAGAGAGCCGCCCTTCGCCCACCCCAAGCTCCCGCAATTGCCATTGTCTCTTCGCAGGTGCTTCCAGAGCCCTTGCCAGATGAGCACCTCTCGCTCACAGGGCCCATCCCTACAGCTCCCGGTCCTTGAGTGCATTCTTTCTGGGAACCCCCCACACACAGGCAGATGCACCTCTAGGGCAAACTGACCTAGCTCAATTCCAGAAGCCCACTCGGGACAGCATCTGTGTGGGGGGGTATGTGGAGGCCTCTGGCAGATACCAGGGAACCGATGCCACTGTTGGGAGGGCAGAGGCCAGTTCAAGCAGGAACCACGCGCTACTGCAGGGAGCTCACAGGTGACTTCAGCGAGCACCAGGGATCTTGTGCCACTGAAGGGAGGACACAGCAAAGTGGGCTGAATAGCACTTCCCAGGGTGCCTGAGTCCCACTCCACTAACTGGACATGGGCAGAAACCAACGAAAACAACCTACAGAAATCAAAGACGGAACTCTCCAACTCAGGGCCCCTAGTCCCATTAAGGAACAGGAAACTGGCAAGGAAGCAGAGACAACAAAAATGCAATCCCAAAGAGAGAATAATATGACTCCTGACCACAACTGCAATGCAAACATGAATCAGTTAATGGCTGATATGCAAATGATGAAAAAAGACATGAATGAGATGAAGCTAACCAACTCAAACATAGACTCCAGACTGAATTTAATCGAGAGAAATATGAATGACTTCAGAAACTCATTAAGTGAATTGAAGATGAACCAACTTCGGGAGGAGCTAGACAATCAATTGATTAATTTTGATGGGGACTTAAGAAAACTTAGGAATGATTTTCAGGAATCCCTAGCAAAAACAAAAATAGACTGGAAATTGGATCTCACCAAAGAATTGGAGTCTATTAACAAAATTATAGCAGAAACCAAAAATGAAATGGAGATGTTAAAAACCTCCCTAGAATCAATCAGTCCCAGAGTCAACAAGCTGGAGGACAGACTCTCAGACATTGAGGACAAGACAGAAGGAATTAATAAGGATGTCATAGGATTCAACAAATTCAAGAAATCAAGTGAGCATAATTTGAGGGATCTATGGAATACCATAAAGAGGTCCAACATTAGAATAATGTGGATCCCAGAGGGAGAAAAAGCCCAGGCTAAGGGCATAGGAAAGATTTTCAACAGAATTATTCAAGAAAACATTCCCTATCTAACCCAGTCAACTTTCAAGGGGCCCAGAGGACTCCAAACAGACAGGACATGAAGCGGAATTCTCCTAGACACATTTTAATTAAGATGCCTAATATAGAAAGCAAAGAGAAAATACTCAAAGGTGCTAGAGAAAAGCAAACCATAACTTATAAAGGAAAATCCATCAGACTTACCTCAGACTTCTCATTACAAACCATGAAAGTCAGAAGGGCTTGGAATAATGCTTTTCAGGGCCTAAAGAAGTATGGTTTTCAACCTAGACTACTGTACCAGAAAAGTTATCCCTCATAACAGATGAAGAGTTGAAAGTGTTCCATGAAGTAAACCAGTTCTACAACTATTTGAAAACAAAGCCAAAATTTCAGAAGATCCTACAAGAGATATCCCACATGGAAAAAATAAGAAATCCACCTCAGAAGAGTACCAGAGATCAGGCACGACAATCATAGTCAGTGTGCTAATAACAGCAGCACAGACAACAACCCCCATTAGGCCTTCACATGGCAGGGCTTAAAGCAAACCTCACAGTTATATCACTGAATATAAATGGACTTAACTCCCCTATAAAAAGACAAGACTTGCATGGTGGATCAGAAAAATGGACCCTTCTATCTGCTGCCTGCAGGAAACACACTTTACCTCTAAAGACAGCAATCTTCTTAGAGTAAAAGGATAGAAAACAGTTTATCAGGCACGTGGAAGTAAAAAGCAAGCGGGTATGCCTACATTAATCTCTGACAAAATAGACTTTACACCAAAATCAATTAAAAAGGATGATGATGGTCACTTCTTACTTATCAAAGGAATGATCCAACAGGAAGATATCACCATCATCAACATATACACACCAAATTTGGGTGCAACACAGTTCATAAAGGAAACCCTACTAAAAAATGAAGCAGAAATACACTCTAATTCCATCATAGTAGGAGACTTAAATACACCTCTATCAGCTCTACACAGATCAACCAAACAGAAGATCAGCAGGGATATAATGGAGCTCTATAACAAAATTGACCAGCTGGGGATAACAGATATTTACAGAATGTTCTACCCCAAAGACACAGAATATACATTCTTCTCAGTAGCACATGGGACTTTTTCTAAAATTGATCACATCTTAGGACACAAGTCTTCCCTAAACAAATTCAGGAAGACTGATGTATTTCCTTGCATCATATCAGACCATAGTGCGTTAAAGGTAGAAATTAACAATGGAACAGGATCCAGAAAATACACAAAGTACTGGCACCTGAATAATTCGCTCCTAAAAAATGATTGGGTCATCCAAGATATAAAACAGGAAATCCAGAATTTCCTAGTAATAAATGATGATGGCAACACATCTTTTCAGAACTTGTGGGTCACAATGAAGGCAGTCCTGAGGGGAAAGTTCATTGTGCTAAATGCCTTCGTATCAAAGACAGAGAGGTCTCAAATCAATCACCTAACCACCCACCTAAGATCATTGGAACAGACGGAAAAAGCTAACCCGAGGAGCTCAAGACGAAAGGAAATAATTAAAATCAGAGCTGAGATTAATGAATTGGAAATAAAGAAAATGATTAAAAAATAGATAAATCAAAGAGTTGGTTCTTTGAAAAAGTTAATAAGGTTGCCAAACCCCTGGCCAATCTGATCAAACAAAGAAATGAGAAAGACCAAATCAATAAAATCAGAAAGGACAATGGTGAGATCACAACAGATCCCGAAGAAATTGGAAAAATCACCAGGTCATACTTCCAAAACCTCTACTACACAAAATTAGAGAACCTGGAAGAAATGGACAGGTTTTTGGACACCTACCAACTGCCAAAACTTAACCCACAGCAGATAAAAGCATTAAATAAACCTATCACATCTGCTGAGATTGAAGATGTAATCAAAAACCTTCCCAAAAGGAAAAGCCCAGGACAAGGTGGTTTCTCAGATGAATTCTACCAAGCCTTCATCACAGAGCTGAAACCACTATTTCTGAAGCTTGTTAGAAGCATAGAAAAAGAGGGAAGGCTTCCAAACACCTTCTATGAAGCTACCATTGCCCTAATCCCCAAACCAGGCAAGGATGCAACAAGAGAACTACAGACCCATATCTCCAATGAACTTAGATGCAAAAATCCTGAACAAAGTCCTAGCAAACCGGATACAACGCTACATCAAAAATATTATCTGCCCTGTCCAAGTTGGCTTTATCCCAGAGATGCAGGGTTGGTTCAACTTATGCAAGTTGATAAATGTAGTACATCACATTAATCGTCTCAAACACAAAAACCACAAGGTTATCTCAATAGATGCAGAGAAGGCCTTTGACAAAATTCAACACCACTTCATCTTCAAATCTCTTGAAAGAATAGGCATAGATGGCCTATTTCTCAATTTAATAAAGATGATTTACAAAACTCCTTAAGCACAAATCATTCTCAATGGGGTACGACTCAAGGAATTCCCACTCAATTCAGGAACAAGACAGGGGTGTCCACTCTCACCACTGCTCTTTAACATAGTGCTTGAAGTTCTAGCCCAAGCATTAAGACAGGAGAAGGGCATAAAAGGGATACAAATCGGAAAGGAAGAAATTAAACTATCCCTCTTTGCAGATGACATGATCCTTTGTATATCAGACCCAAAGAATAGTATCAGTAACCTCTTGAAGGTGATTAATGCCTTCAGCAAGGTGGCAGGATACAAAATTAACACACAAAAATCAGTAGCCTTTCTATAAGCAGAGGACAAGCAGACAGAAAAAGACGTCAGAGAGACTGTCCCATTTTATATAGCCTCAAAGAAATTCAAATACCTTGGAATATCACTAACCAAGGTTGTAAAGGACTTATATAAGGAGAATATTGAAACATGAAATACTCAAGAAGGAAATAGAGGAGGACTTGAGAAGATGGAAAGATATTGCATGCTCATGGTTAGGGAGAATCAATATAGTAAAAATGCAATCCTGCCAAAAGCAATTTACAGTTTCAATGCTATGCCGATAAAAATCCCAACCTCTTTCTTCACAGACATAGAAAAAAATAATCTCTAAATTTATTTGGAAGGGCCAAAGACTTCGGATATCTAAAACTATTCTAAGTAAAAAATCTACTCAGGGGGTATCACCATCCCTGACTTCAAAACATACTACAAAGCCATAGTAAGTAAAACAGCATGGTATTGGCATAAAAACAGACAGATGGAACAATGGAACAGGATTGAAGACCCAGCTTTAATTGGAAGTAACTTCAGTTACTTGTTCTTTGACAAGGGGGCCAACAATTTACGCTGGGCCTAAGATAGCATCTTCAACAAATAGTGCTGGACGAATTGGATAACACATGTAAAAAAAATGAAAATATACCCACTCCTTTCACCATGCACAAAAATCAACTCCAAATGGATCAGAGACCTTAATATAAATCCGGTAACCCTGAACACCCTGGAAGAAGAAATAGGAGGAACTCTACATGAAATAGGAGGAGGGAAAAATTTCCTGAACAAATGTCCAGCAGCCCAGAAAATACAACAATCACTTAAGCAATGGGACCTGATCAGGCTCAAAAGCTTCTGTACAGACAAACCATACTCAGAGCCAATAGACCCCCTTCAAATTGGGAGATGATTTTTGACAGCTACAACTCAGACAGAGGCCTAATTTTCAGAACCTACAGAGAACTCAAAAAAATTAATAACAAAAACCCAAAATGACCCCTCACAAAATGGGGCACTGATCTCAACAGAGAATTCACGATGGATAAAACACAAATGGCCTTGACTCATCTAAGGAAGTGCTCAGCATCCTTAAGCTTCAGGGAAATGCAAATCAAACCACAATGAGATACCATCTTACCCCTGTCAGAATGGCAATCATAAAGAAAACCAACAACAATCTTTGCTGGCGAGGATGTGGGGAAAAAGGAACCCTCATTCACTATTGGTGGGATCGCAAACTTGTTCAACCACAATGGAAAGCAGTGTGGAGACTCCTAGATAGCATGGACATAGAACTACTAATGGACCCAGCTATCCCTCTACTAGGCATCTACCCGCAAGATGTCACATCTCAATGCAGAAAATTTTGTACAACTATATTTATAGCAGCTCAATTCATAATAGCCAAGAATTGGAATCAACCCAAATGACCATCCATGGAGGACTGGACAGCGAAACTGTGGTATATTTACACTATGGAATTCTACTCAGCTGAAAGGAAAAATGACATGTCGAAATTTAGGAAAAAATGGTCTGACTTTGAGCAGATCTTACTAAGTGAACACTCAAAAGAACAGAGAATTGAACGCTGCATACTCTCCCTCATATGCAGTTCTTAACCAGGATAACCATTTTCTTTATGCAGACTAGTAGAAAGAATTGAGAGGTTATGAATGAGGTGTAAGGGATGGGGGTAGGGGAATGGCTTAAGCATGAGGCTAAACTAAATTACGTTCAAAAACATAAAATCCTCACGAGCATACTGTAATCTACAGAGCAAGTAGTGGGCGTCAACTGGCAAGAGGGGCCATGAGTAGTAGGGGAGAATGTCTAAGGCTGTGAATAATTGAGCAGTCTGACAACCCCAGGTCCCAGCCACCAGTTCCTTCCCTCACTGAGCTGTTGACCAAAGTGAATCATGAGGTTTCAAAAACAAGACAGAATTCTGTCAAAGTCCTTGAATGCCCTTCCCAGGCCTGAGGCATAACCTTGTTGCTGAAGAAACCACAGAATGCAATCGATCAGCATCGAGAGACCCTTCAAGGTCTGGAATGGTAACCAGCTCCCATATGGCAGTTAGTGCAGTGCTGGAAGGCACTACACAAGCTGCCAGGGGAAGCAGATAACGACAGCTGGAGTAAACAGACCACTGGCATGAAACACAGTCTGCGGCCATGACTAGGCTGAACACATCTCCTACTGGGAAAGAACAACAAACCAAGAAAGGAGCACTTGTGCAATGGATGAGCCTGGGCCTGGGGGAGACAATCAACAGCTATTAAATTTGGCCAAATATTCCACTCAGTGAGGGGGAACCCTTGATTGGAACTGGGGATTCAGGGCGATATGCACCGGATCCCATACTCTTGGGCTCCCAAGAAATGATGCACTATGTGAACGACTGACGGGGAGGCTTCTAAAAATAGAATCTAGTTAGTCCAGAATTGTGTATATTTGTTAACCTACACTGATCTCACTCTCTGTTGGAGATTGTGTTTGTATTTTTCAGGATGCAGCGAGAGAGCTGTGGCTCACATAACCCTACCAACCGACTGTAGGCAGAAAGCTGAGATCCTGGCAAGAGATGAGCTACCACAGTCATATCGTGGAGGATCTATATGGAATCCTGCAGAGAATGACGGGATGAACAAGGGACCCACAGACACAGCCATTCAATCACCAGGGGATAAGCCAGTGAGACAGAAACCAATGATTTTCAATGCAAAGACCTCTAAGTTCTCAACATCAAAGCAGCCTTAATACTCACCCACAATGACTCAGGGAACTGAGTTGAAGAGGGGGCGGAAAGATTGTGAGAGCTGTGGTGGGGGAGATTATCAGAGGCATGGCACCCCTCAGTAACAACACACTTGGGTCAGGAGAACCTGGCTGAATACTAGGCTATCCATGGTCCCCTACCACAGAGACTGATACAGACGGCACACGGAGGAGGATATCCAGCTGACTGAGGATGGGGAGGGGGGCAATGAGGAATTGGGGATAACAACTCATTGTTGGCCCACTAAACAATGTAACTCATTATGGACCATAAAAAAAAAGAAAATCACAATGTCCATTAGCGTATTAATGACTCTGAAAACATCTCCCAATCTTATTTTTATCATTGTTTTCTGTGTAATATTCATTGATATCTAAGGAACATTAGTCATACACAGACCACAAGTTGAGATATTCTGGAAAAGGCATTGTAGGAACAAGGAAGGATTTTAAATTGAGGAATGACTAATCAGATTGAAGATTTAGCAAGGTTGTCCTAGAAGTAGTCTGCAGTATGGGGTGATTAGAGCAGATTTTACTAAAAGGAATAGCAAGATCTTAGGAATTTTGGTAAGAGTCTTGATTAGTGTATGAAAGTAGAGGAGAAAGAAGACATGCTACGGTAAGAAGATGGTGATGAAATTCATAACACTTGGGGATGGGATGGGAGGTTGGGTGGAAGGAGATTGGGCATGCTGAAGGAAAGGTGTTTATTGGAGATTGGTGAATTCGATCTAATTAGCGATTGCTTACGAGGAAAACCTGTGTTAGAAATCAATATTTCAGACTGATAATGGTGCAAAGTGAAAGAAGAGGGTGCCAACCCCCAAAGGTTTAACAATTAAGGGCTAAGAAAAGTCAAAGAGGCCAATAGTCTAAATTGTCTTTAATTTTGGGGCACTTGCTGAATTGGCTGCCTTGTAAAGGAAGACACATTTGTGTGATATTTTTTTTTCTTTCAAGGTAGGTTCTTACTCTATCCCAGGCTGACCTGGAATACACTCTGTAGCACCAGGCTAGCCTCAAACTCACAGCAATCCTCCTACCTCAGCTTCCAAAGTGCTGGGATTAAATGCTTGTGCCACCACGCCCTGATTTGTTTTTATTTACTACTTTAAAACCCTCTTGAATACAACTTTCAGAAAAAAACAATACACATAACTTAATAAAGATTAACAACACAAGGTTGGGAAGATGGCTCAGTCAGTTAAGTTTGTGTTGCACAAGCATGAAAACCAAGTTTGGATTCTCAGCACCTAAATAAAAAATGGGCACAGCACATCACCTATAATCCCAACACTGGCGGGGTGGAAATAGGAGGGTTCCTGGGGCTCACTGGAAGCTAATCTAGCCAAAGTGGTGAGAACAAGGTTCAGTGAGAGACTCCAAAAATCAGGTGGAGAATGATTGAGGAAGATATCTAGTGTCAACTTCTGATCACACACATACACACACACATGTGTAACCCCACACTATTCATGCATACACATATTAAAAATAAATAAAAATAAAAAGAGCATAGATAGCCAAATGTCATTATGAGGAAATTATGTGAAATGCTTATAGCCACTGAAAAGTGATCCTGAGTTTGGTACCTTCCTCTATCCAACATCATGCTGTGTGTCATGATGTGAGCATAAAGTAAACCTTTATATTTGAGGACAGAATATTACCACAGAAAAACTTGCATATGGATATTTATAACAGCATTATTCATAATAGCCCAAAAAGTGGAACCAACCCATATGTCCTTCAAATGGTAACCAAAGAAACAACATGTGGTGTATCCACACAGTAAATTGTTATTCAGCAATGAAGAGGAATGAAGCACTGATTTGGACCACAATGTGCATAAACCTTGGAAACATGCTGAAAGGAAAAGAGCCAATTTTTAGCAAATGCTCACAATTGACAAACTTGTAAAGACAGAAGGTAGATTAGCGGTTGCCAGAGGCCGGGGGCATGGGTAGTGACTGCTAGTGTATACTGAGTTTTGGGAGTGCTTAAAAACATTCCAAAACTAGATAGTGGTAGTCATTGTACAACTCTGCAAATATAATGAACACTCCTGAATATTGCACCTTAAACTGGTTAAATTTATGGTTATGTACACTACATCTTGATTTAAAATCTTTATTAAGATTTTAAAAAATGGAGTGTGGGCTGTGCCATCATAATTAGAGTCCTTTGGAATCTTGAGTAGCTGTTTCAGAGAAAGAGCAGGGTAAGAGAGGCCTCAGAATGTTCCTCTGAGTAATGACTGAGTGAAGTTCCTCAGGGACAGTTACTGTGGTATAAGGGAAGGGGCAGTGTTGTGACAAGGAAAGAACATTTAATGTCCTCTCTCCCACCATCTTCCTTCCTTCCCCAGGTCTCTGGTTTGAGGCAATCACGTCTCCCCTCCAAAGAAGGCTCTTTTATGCATCCAGTCTTTTCAGTCACACAAAAAGCAGCTTTTGGTTGTCAGAGAACCCATGCTGGTTCTTATGTTGTTCAAAGAGCTTGTGCAAGGCATCCATATAGAGTGCATGGTATTTGTCCACAATCTCTGGGCTTGGATTTTCAATATGGGGCAGTAGCAAAGGCTCTCCAACTGTCAAGAGAAATGAGAAAAGGGAAGAGTGAATGTACTAGAATCTTCATTTTTCTAACCCATTTTTTTTCTGCTGGGACCCACCCTCTGGCCACTTAGGTCAGCTCCCAGCTTCTCCCCCTCTGCTGCCCTCTTTGTTGGGGTGGGAGTAGAGGGCAGAGTGCTGAGATGGCCTTGGAGCTTAGAACAGCACTCACCTACAGTGACAATGGGCTTGT
Organism: Zapus hudsonius; assembly: GCA_004024765.1. Lineage (NCBI taxonomy): Eukaryota > Metazoa > Chordata > Mammalia > Rodentia > Dipodidae > Zapus > Zapus hudsonius. The sequence goes on from PVHP010033655.1 coordinate 16,956, forward strand.
GGTATGGTAGTAGCCCAATGGAGTCTTGGTGGAAGCCTTGTCCATAGAAGATGCAACAATAGAAACCAAAGATACGGCGGAAGCAGCTCTGGAATTTGTACATCCTGCTGTCCTTTTGAAACAGTACTTGGTTGTACACCTCAGTTTCTCCAAATGTAAAGGTAGGAACCAAATGAGCCCTGTAGGAAAACCTGGAATTATTTCTAGACCCAGTGTATTGGAACCACCTGGAAGAGCATTTGTTCAAGGCAGGCACTCATCTATACATTAGCTTGCCTTATAAATGTCCAGGCCTGCAAGGTTGCTATTTCTGTTCTATCACAAGAGCAAGATATGGAGGTGCAGGGGGGAAGAGGAGTTGGGCAGCGATGCCTCGAGACCCATGTGGTGGTGAAAAGCTTCCAGAAGGGGACAAGGAAGAAATAAATATCTGACATATTATTAGAGAAAGCAGGAAATGAAAGTAATTTGTAGGGATATACATGTATTATATGCCTCTCACTGAAAGGCTCAAAGCACAAGGTAGTCTGTCCTTGGGTCATGAGATTTGAGCAGAGAAAATTTATCTTTTCCAGAAACCACTAGACTCATCCTGAACAGCACTGTAGGAACAGAATCAGGCTCCTTACATCCTTAAACAAGAGATAAAAGAACAGTCTTTCTCACGCAAATCCTATGAGTAGCTAATATCAGTCTCTCTGTACTTTATACATGTTATCTAACTGATTTCTTACAGCAGACAATGAGGATATGTTGAGAGATTGAGGACCAAGGTCAAGATTGGGGGGGTCATTCAGGCAGCTAGGGAGTGGCAGTACCTGGACTAGAATCCAAGACTCCTTTTGGTCCCTAACTCAGAACTGTCCCCCTGTATTATGCTCCAGACAGATAAGCCACTCAGGTGAGGTCCTTAGAAGATAGACTCGCCTCTTTTCTGAGGATGGAATCATCTAATTGTCCCTGTATCCAGTGAGGTAGACTGATGGACTGGTAGGGCTCCCTGTAGCTCCAGCTCTGATTCCTTCTTCTTTTCATTAAGCCTGGGTCTATGTGGCTAACATTTATCCATCACCCACTGTGTGCAAGGTATATGGTATCTTATATGGATGAATTCATCCAAAGTTCACTGGAACTTGTTGTGACGATAAAGGATCAAATTGCATAGATCACCTATCCCAGTGAGCATGGTAAGTCTTAGAGCCAGGGTTTGATTTATTATTATCACATAATAAATAATATATTAATATGTTAATTGATATAATATATTAATATATAATGTTGCATATTGTATTTTTTAAAGTTCTTTTTATTTTATGTTCATTTTCAAGCAGATACAGAGAGAGAGAGAGAGAGAGAGAGAGAGCGCACCAGGGCCACCACCTTGTGGGTCTGGCTTATGTGGGTAATGGGGAATTGAACCTGGGGCCTTAGGCACTGGAGAAAAGCGCCTTAACCGCTGAGCCATCTCTCCAGCCCTGCATATTGTATTATTGTATTATTTATAGTGCTGGAGATGGAATTCAGAGCCTTGTGCATGCTAAGGAAGTGCTTTACCACTGAGGCATACTGCAAGCCCCTGGATCCAAGTTTTTTTTTTTTTTTTTTTTTTTTTGGTTTTTGAGGTAAGGTCTCACTCTAGCCCAGGCTGACCTGGAATTCACTATGGAGTCTCAGACTGGCCTTGAACTCACGGCAATCCTCCTACCTCTGCCTCCCAAGTGCTGGGATAAAAGGCGTGCGCCACCACGACCGGCATGGATCCAAGTTTTTAAATCAGGCACGTCCCCAGACTCCAGTACACTTCCGACCCACAAATGCATTATTATGTAGTGCCTTCTGCTTGCATTTACCATTGACAAATAGTTGTTATCTGCATCAGTCCTAGGGACAATGTAAGTTTTATCAACATACTAACCCAACTGCCCTGACATTGAACCTGTTTAGAGTCTGTCTCTCTGGGAACTGTTATAGCTCACTCAGACAGAATGGAGGACCTAACCTAAAGCTTTTTAAAATTTCTATGTCCATCTCTTATTCAGTCTAAGTTCTTTGAGGGCAGACTTATATGGAATTCATCTTGGCAATCCCAAGGTCATGCTGCGGAGAGGTGTCACTTACCCATGCTGAAGGGCTGTGCGCACAAACCCTTTGTGCTTCTTCAGGAGGAGGGTGGTGGTGTTGGGCACACTCTGAAGGGCTTCTGCCACTCCTCCCACAACAATGCCCACGAGGTTCCCAGTGCCATGGCTCAGCAGGTAGTTGATGGATTTCTGGCTCACGGGGCATACCCCTGGAGAGATCCAAGGCACATGGAGAAGGACACACTCATCAGGAGAGGAGCCAATGACAGAGAGAAAGCAGAATGTCTTCTGTGTCCCATGGGTCATAGGAAGAGAGGCTCAAAGAGATGAACTTATGGAGGAGAGAAGGCAGCTTATAAATAACACTTTTTGCTTGAAGGAAATATGTACACTTCACAAGAAGCATCAGATGGAAACTACAGCAGGAAATTTTCCAGTGGGATAAACTGGACTTTCTGAGTTTCAATTAAAATTCTACCCCTTTTCTTTTTTTTTTTTTTT
>PVHP010033656.1:0-19537 GCA_004024765.1 Zapus hudsonius
ATAATTTATTTGAGATGTAGACACTTTTAGATACAAATTATTTACCTTACACAAGCCTGCCCCTGGAAATACACTTTCGACAGCAAGGTTCCACCCCCAAATTGCTACCAGCTAGGATCTAAGCTTTCAGAACACGTGAGTTTGTGTGTATTCAAACCTCCATATCCTAGCCACTAAATTCACAAACATATCAAAATTAAGAAGGCAATCTGTCCAACTCTAAAGTCTTCATACTTTAAAAAAAATTAATCAGTCCCAAAACTATTCAGTGTTCAAAGTTCAGAACTCATCTGAGAGTCAAGACAGTGTCTTGCCTATAATCCTGTAAAATTAAAACACGAGTTACATAAACATAAAAGCACAGAATAAACATCCCCTTTGCAAATGATGGCTTTGGCCATACCAACGAAAGAGTGAATCAGTTCAATATCTAGACAAACAAGGGCAATGACACCACAAAGCCAGCCACCAATAACACTCCCCCTCTAGCAAGGCTCCACTGTCCTAATTGCTATTAGTTGGGGACTAAGCATTCAAAGTGCATGAGTTTCTGGGGGAACAGCTGATTCAAACCACAAACCACTGCACTTGGCATTGCTATTATAGACCCTGCTGAATATGTTAGTGTGAGCCTTTGGCCAAAAGGGCTTAATTTTTTGCTTTAGAGGAGAATTTTCTCATCTCTACTCTGAGGGAGATGAACTAATTGGTCTTTGTTTATTGCTAATCTGTGCTTTAGCAACTGAGTGGTTTCACATAAGATGCATCATTTAGGGGAAAAATCAGACTAACTGATTAGATCAGTCTAATGAGAAAGTGGTAACATCAGTAATGCAATGTTTTCTCAGTTGTGACATTGCTGGCACAAGCTGTTTCTTCCTGTTCACATCACTGCTTGATTTCGAGTTCCCATAAAGACAGCAATATCGCATCTGATTGCAAAAGATAACAGTGAGACTAAATACGGAAAGCTGGTGAACAAATACAGAGTGGGTGCATACAGAAAGTGCAAATGGAAATATCAAGCACAGCTATGTAAATAAAATTGCTTATCACTAGCAATCAAGGGTGGCAAATTCCAATTCGCCTCCAAATGTTATGAACATTAGTCAACATTTTGGCAACAACTTAATGTCACGCATCTTAAAGCGGGGCAAGATCTTCAAAAGTATCATATTTCAATAATTTTCAAGCAACATTTGGATGTGTGTTCTCTCTATACTTGTAAAAATAAATTGAGTTGAAATTAGTTGGATACATTTACACTTTCTCTTGATTTGGGAGGAAGTTTGAGGTATTCGAGACAGTGACTGTGTTTGCCATGAGATAGTGATTATCTTATACCTTTGGGGAACATATTGATGAAGCTAATGTTCTTTGGAGAAGACAATGTTCCTGTGACTGTTCAGAGGCTCATGTAGTTGGACACTTTACTAACCTGTGAGTTATTAAGTTTTTAATACATGAAATCTAATGCTCCTTGGATGCCAATTTATTTTCTTGCTTAACTAATGCTTGAGTTTTGGTTTTCAAGTGTGTAACAGGATGCAGTTCCATTTCCCAACTCTGTGAATACTTGTATAATACATAAGTAAATTGTCTTGGAACTTGCTTATTATTGTTTTGTCAACACTATTTAAATATTTATAGTATCATATGCTATCACATAATTTTGGCTAGGAACTAGAAGGATGACTGAGCAATTCGAACTCTAAAGAAATAAACGTGCATACAACACACATGTACAAGGTAATGATCAGTCTTCAAAGCAAACTGAAATGATTGAGGATTTTGATGAACATAACATTGTCCCTAACTTAACACACAGTGATATTGACAGTGAAGAAATCAATTTACTCGAGAGTTGTATTTGTAACAAGCCTCATGAGTTGCTCCTTAAGCTAAGTATATGGTTGTTACTTTTTTTTGATGCAGAACTTTGATTTGAGAGGATCAGAATGGGTATAAACCTTGCCAATTCTTCTGTGAATTCCTGATGTAATAGTTAAAAATTAAACATACACATTTTAATAAAAAAATTAGAACTGTGTGTAATCGAAATGAGAATGCTTGGCTAAGGGACAAGATAAACTAAAAGAAACATACATTGAACTTTTTCTTTAGGTCACTATTTAAATTATATGTAAAGATGGATTTCAGGTATAAAAGAAAATTTGGTGAATCTCATAATGAAATCAAATTGGATAAATTGTTGTGGTTTCAAAATTAGGACTATGTGTCTGTAAAAAATGTTTTTGTATCAAATGACACTAGTAAAATGCTTGAATATGACTTGTTTTGAATGAACAAGACTCATTTTATGAACCAGAATTTGTTTAGAATGAAGTATTATTTATTATATATTATTATGTAATTTATTTATTTGACCACAATGAAGATATTTATGAAGATATATTTATTTACTCATATTTTATGATGCAATACTTGGGGCATCATTATTCAACAAGACATATGATTAGTATGTTGTTCATCACATGGAAAATACATATAGAACTTTACAAGTGCATTCAAAAGTACTGGAATGGTGATCTGTACCATTAGAATTACATAGGCTGTAGACTATATTAGTATTCTCATTTGTAAATACATTATCTCAGTTCTTTTTTACATAATCGGTGAGATAGAAATGAGGGAAAGTTATTTGAAATGTCAAATTTGCAGAGTTCTGTTATAGACTAATTTGAAATAAAATAGGCTTTATGTTCCAATAACCAAGTGTTTAATAATTCTTAAGGTGGAGAAAATGTAGCAACATTTTCATGCATTGTGTAAATACTTATGTAGGCACAAGTGTATGTGTGTGGGGGTGCACATGCCCATATGAGGAGGTCAGCAGAGAACCTCAGATGTTGCGCCTTCATAACACAATACACCTCTTTGGAGGGAGCCAGGGACTCTCATCAGCTTGGAGCTTGCCAGTTAAGATGGACTGGTTAGTCATCAAACTCCAGGGATCTGCCCACCTTTCCATTCATTACCTACTGAGTGATGGGATCCATGCTCATGGGTTCTAGGGATCAAACTTAATGCTTCCTATTTAAAGGCAAACACTTTACATGCTAAGCTATTTCTTCAGCCTTAGGTTGAGTTTTTGACACTAAAGCTCAACTGCTAATTTTCTTAATGAAGATTTATGTTGTTATGTTAAATCGATACTAATAATGACACATACTGATTTATACCATTGCTTTAATTAGAGATTCCTGAATTTCAACTAATATAAAAACAATTTTCTGTGTTTCATGACAAATAAAATGCATTTTTGATAATTGAAAAAGGAATTCTGGCACATAGTGACAGCACATGGGATTAAAAACAAGTGAGGATAATCTTTCTTCACTGGATAATGCCTTAGAGATTTTCCTCACATAAGGTGGTGCTTATTCACAGTGTAATTATTAGTTACTGCTCCACTCTGTTCCAGACATTGGCCAGGTGCTACAGAATAAAACATTGAGGAAATATGGGAATCATAAATTAAGTAAAATTTAAGGTGAGTTTAGTTTTCCAAAAGAGTATATATGGCCCCTTAAAAGCACTATTGGGATTACTCTGTGCCAACTTTTCAACTCTATATGGACTATCATATTGAATCCTGAAAACAGCCCATCTCTGTGTTATAGTTGAGGACTGCTGTGGGAAAGAATCCTTATGCATTGCACTCAAGTTCCCAAAGCCAGGCGCCAACATAGGCATAACCATAGCTCAGAAGATCCCTGTCACACACGGAGATGCCCAGGACATTCCAGTCACACTATCTGAATATCTCTCCAGGACATTCCTGTCATACACTAAGATGTCCAGGACATTCTAGTCATAGACTCACCTCTCCAGGACTTTTGTGGAGGAAAATCATTGTTGAAAACATGACTTTATTAGTGAGAAAGTAGTGGTAAGTAAAAAGCCCAGGGAGAAGCCAGGCATGGTCAGTGCACACTTTTAATTCCAGCACTCTGGGGGCAGAGGTAGGGTAGGAGGACCATTGTGACTTCAAGGACTGCCTGAGACTACATAGTAAGTTCTACATCACTCTGTACTAGAGGGAGACCCTACCTTGAAAAACAAACAAATAAATATAATACCCAGGTGAGAAAAAAATCCATTAAAAAAGACAAAAAAAAAAAAAAAAAACATGTCATAGTCAGCCACATACCACTAGGATGAATCTCCAAACCAGGTACAGTTTCATGAGGAAAGTATTTATTAAAGTAAAAGATCCATGGGAAGTTCCAAAAATAAAAGAAAAGGGCTGGCCCCTTTTTATAGATCCAAGCAGAGAGACAGAGACCCGGCACCTCCAAAGCAAGCAAACACACTGTAACTCACAAATAGCAGGACTCCAAGACTTGAGCTAAGGCTGCTCTTTGCATATGTATCGCTGGAATTTTATATCCAAATTAGGAATACCTTAGGGCCAGACCCTAGGAGGCCAGGCCAAAGTGACACCCTGTCATGGTTTGATCCAGGTGTCCCCCACAAACAAATGAATGTGTTCTGATAGATCGATCCTCAGATGATGGCAGTTTGGGTTTTACAACCTCGATGAAGCTGTGTTGTTGGGGGCGGGCTTATGGGGTTATAAGCCAGCTTCCCCTTGCCAGTCTTTGGCACACCTTCCTGCCCTGTCACTCCAGTTTGGCTGAGTAGCTGGGAAAACTTCCATACCAAGCCAACAGCTCTCCATGGTAGTGTAACCCTTGCACAGTCTTGAAATATCCAAAGCATCTTTGGGTCTTCATTGCAAACCATGATCCACCTTCCAATGGCTTCACTGGCCAATCAAGGGACTTCATGCCCTGTTCTATACAACATATCTCAGCAGTGGGTCCGGGAATCTTGTGCTCTTCATGACCCACTCCATGCATGCATTCTTCATGCTTCCAAAAGCAATACCAGGTATGGAGGACACAGCAATGTTGTTAATTCAGGGACAAAATAAATGTGACTTTAAAGAGCAGATTTCTTTCTTTCAGTGATTTCCTTTCCAAAGAGTTTGTACAGTCCATCATTCAGTCTTTCCTGGGTAGAAACACCTCTGGCATCTCTCCATTGTTTTAATGTAAACCAGTTGGGCAATAATCAAAAGCCAGTCACAGTGCCAGTGAGTTAAACTTGCTTTGAGGTTTTTCCAACTTTAAATCAGTACCATATCTATAGCCAAGCACAATAGTCCATACTTAAATTCAACCTTGGTCTAACTCTCTGGGCATGGGTAGTAGGAATCATGCACCCCTTGACCAGGCAAACACTTCTATTAAGTTTTTCTGCAGTCTCTCTCTCCCCTTAGAAACTTCACAAGCCGAGTCTCCAAATGCAATTCTCTCTGCACTGAGCATATCCAAATTCTCATCAGAATAGTCTATAAAACTTGCCTTACTTATTCTGGAAGGCATCTTCTATTGAAAGTACCAAGTCCATGTCCATTTCTCCAGCACACAAGTTCCAGAAGACCAACATCCACATGGTCAGATTCATGTCAGCTATATCACCACACACTCTGGCACCAAATCTGTCACAGTCAGCCACATGCTGCTGGGATGAATCTCCAAACCAGGCACAGTTTGGGGAGTAAAGTAATAAAGTAACAGATCCATGGAAAATTCCAAAAATTAAGATAAAGGCTGGCCCGTTTCATAGATCCAAGCATAGAGACAGAGACACAGTACCTCCAAAGCAAGCAAGCACACTGTAACTCACAAATAGCAGGACTGCCAACCTTGAGCTCAGGCTGTTCTTTGCATATATGTCACTGGAATTTTATATCCAACTTAGAAATACCTTAGGACCAGAACCAAGAGGCCAGGCTGAAGTGACACCCCCTCCAGCCAGAAGGCTGGAGACAATTCACAAGCTTTAATAAACTTTTGTTTCTATTGGGGGACATCTATTCAAACTACCACAACCCATTACAAATAAGAAGGAAACCCAAGTTGTATTGAAATACATTGAGACTAGAAATTCAACAAAAAGAGGGTATTTAAATATCATTTTTCCGGTTTCATGACTTGAAGCATATTAGCAAGAATGTGGAGAACATTTTCTAAGAAGTAGAGAACAGTATGGCTTGGAGGGAGGATCTAAAAAAGGTGAGGGACTGGAAATCCTAGTTGATCAATTGTCAAAAAAAAATTACAATAAAGTGAGGGTACTGCTGAAAATAGAATTGAGGTTAAGGAGTTTTAAATATTAGCATCAATTTTAATAATAAATGATCAAAAGAAAATGAGAAATGTAATACATAAAAATGTATAATATCAAAGACAAAGTATCTATTGAAGACTTTAGCACAAAGCAAGTTTTCAGTTGATTCTAGGTATCAATATTTTCTTGATAATTACTATCAGAATGTGCATTAAAACAAACTTATTAGATAATCAATATGTAATGAGTTTTGCCATCAGTTTTAGAAATAACAAGAGAAATAATGCATATTCATTACCAAAAATTGATTTAACTGATATAATTAGATAATATTGAATTTAATAAAATATAAAATTTTAATTATTTTTATTTTCCATTTGGCATAATCACCAATATAATACAAAAACTACCTCAGGTAAAACAGATTTGAGCTTTACAAACTACTCAATTGAGTTAATAAAAGCTTCAAGAAATCATTATAAACTGTTGATTTTGATTTTTGGGGGGGGCTTAAATAGAATGGAGAAAAACATGGCTTTGACTAATGAGATTGACATGGATATTAAAAAGCAAGTGACATTTAATAATTTTCATGTGGATGAATGAGCTCTGGAGTAGAAATCACAGATATGAGAAATGAGCAGAAAAAAAAAAAAGAAATGAATGATGGAGAATCTGTACTTCACTGAGTCCTGAGAATTACAAGAATCCAATGCTTGCTTATAAGCATCTGTTGTAGAAATTTCCCATGACAAACAGACAACGTCTTAACAGCAAGAGGAGAGTGGAGTTTAATTCATTATTATTATTATTATGAATTGAGGAAATTACACTTGTGGGCCAAGTGTAGATGAAGCATTGGCCCCAAGCCCCAGTTACAAAAGAATTTTATAGTGGGGTACATAGGCATGTATGTGACATTCGGCATGCAAATTAGCAAGCACAAGGAAGGAGCTGCCTACACCTAGCAACTTACACCTTTACAATGGGTTCCAGAGAAGTTCAGATAATCCTACCTAGGTGTTCTCTGCTCTCATCTTTTTCCTAACTTCCTTATCACAGTTAAAGTAGTTGCTTCTTTGTCTCACTGAACTTCAAAGCTCTGGTTGTTTCTCACCTCATGCTATGTGACTGGCCATCTGTGGCCTGCAGAATGTAACAATGAATAATGGGGAGGACAGTAAGCTCATGCCCATTTTTGCTCTAATATATCTAGTCATTTTGTGATTAGAAGGTCTGTCATCTTTTGGAAGGCAGTGAATTCAGTGTGTCTTGATCGTCATTTCATGTTGAAGGAATGCAATTAATTCCTCCACCACTCGCTCATTTAGACTATTTATTTGGCTTCCTTATAGCTCATACCAGTACAATTGGCTAGTATCACACAAAGCCCAAAGGAAGGTTTTCCCAGTGTGTGTTAAGTTTTCTCCAAAGATCAGAGAAACACAGATAGCTTTGTTCAACTCTTTGTGCTCAATAAGCATTTCCTATCCTACTTACAATATGAATAAAATTTCATCACACTGGATGAAGTTTATCAATATATATATGATAATATATTGAAAGTTTAGTATGATAAATGTAGCACATGTAACATTTATGTGTTTTGATGTTTGACAGTTTCACATTGGGAGTTAAAGGATTCTTACCTAACACTAACCTGCCCCAGGCATAATTGCTTCTTTTCCATCTGTCAGTCCAAATGTTAAGGTGTAGAAACAACCATAAAAGGGTCCTCTTGGTAACAAGAATAAATCAATGTTTATTACTTTCCACAAAAATGAAAACTGTTAACAAATAATGCAATGTGCATCTGATCTTCAGAAGACTGATGAAACTGAATTCCAGAACAGGAAGAAATAGAAAAATAAAAAAACAAACAAACAAACAAAAAAAACAAAAACAAAGGAGAGTTTTTGGGTTGTTGTTGAGTCATCAATTTTTTAACATATTTCATTATATTTTGGGGATTTCATCTTAAAAACAAATATTGCCAATGAAATAAGCAAACAGTCTATGATCAAAAACAGCTAGCCAAGTCTTCAGGAACATATGTGCAGTCTATGAAGCCAATCCAGTGTCTGGAAACCTGATAAGAGGTGATCAATGCTAAAGAATTTTACATTTACTAATGAGGTGGGAAGTGATAAGCAGAAATAATGTAGAAATACACAGTGACAAACAGACAAAGCCTTCCCAGTAGGAGGAGAGGGAAGGTTTAATTTTACACCCAGGCAGGGGCCCAAGCCTGGTGGTCCACGCATAAATGAAGCATTGGCCCTGAACCCCAGTTACAAAGACATTTTATAGTAGGGCACAGAGATGTGTACTGACATTAGACATGCAAATTATAAACAGCAACTCACACATTTACAATGTGTTCCAGGAAGTTTAGATAATCTTCCCCAGGTATCCTCAGGCCTCAACTTTTCCTAAATTCCTTATCACTGTTAAAGCAAATCCTTCTTTTGTCTCACAGGACTCCAAAGCTATGGTATCTTCTCACCTCATGCTATACTGGCCATCTGAGGCCAACAAATATCTGCGGAATGTAACACTATGGGGGAAGGGGTAGTGAGCTCGCACTCATTTTGCTATAATAGTAACAGCCTTCCCTGTCATTGGCTAGCAGGAAACTACTCCCTGTCCATTATTTCTATAAAGAGAACCAGTGTATTCCCAGACGATACAGATCCATGTGTGCTCAATGACCTCAGAACTCTGTGTTGGACTGGGGAGCAAGATCATGAGATAGGAGGTGCAAGTTGAGAACTACAAAGGAAAAGGTCAAATGACCAAATTTCAAAGAGAATTTACAAAATATCCTGGCAAATGATCAATGAAAAGATTTCCATCAGAGCTCTGAATCTGATCAACATTATTTCACTTTCATCTCTGAAAGACAGGAATATGTATCTATCATTACAGATTTGTAGCAAGAAAACATGCCTTCAATGTTTATTGATATTTCATTGAGAATTTATATACTCATATATTTTAGAAATCAAGAATATTTAAATATATATAAATTATAATTCAATGAAAACTGTTTTATATTTAAGATATTGAATCCCAATTATAAAAGTTAATGAGTTTGCTAATTATCATATTGATTCTTGATTAACAAAGGCAGTTTCATGACATAAAATAAAAGACCCACAAATAAGCATGAAAATCTCCTAAATATCTTCTTCCATCTGGGTCACTCTAGATCTTCTGATGTCACGGATCACAGCACTGGGTCCTCTCTGCTATCAAACAGGGAACAAAAGCCCCAACGTCAGACAGGTCCATGCATGGGCTCACAGACAGAGCCTCTGAACTTGGTTTAACTGCTGATGGTGAAGTGGCCCTAAAATTTGATGGTAGACACTCTCAGCTGTGACATGGAAAAACACTTCTTGCCTAGAGACTTAGTGAGTGACATGATCAATAGATTGACTGGCACAGCGGTGGAAAGGCCTAGAAGCAGCCTGAAGCTTCTGAATGGACCAGACTTTGAGGTGCTCTTTCTCAGACTACTGACCAACAGACTCAAGTAATCCAGTTCAACCACGAATCCCAAAGTTAGACAACTTGGCTAAGATCTGTGGCTGATCCACTGGGCAAATTCTATCATAAAGCATGGGTTTGGCACATCAGCCAGTCCTGGCTGTTCTCATGGTAATCCAGGAGGAAATGTTGAAAATCACTGAAGGTCATGGCTTGAGGAAGCAACTCAGTAAAGATTATCAACACTGTACAAGGTGTTAGCTCTTTCCAGTGATCAGACTCAAGCACACATATACATGAGTACTCAAAAAAAAAAAAAAAAAAGATCTTATATCACCAGATGAAATCAACACAGTCCCATCTAACAGGGTGACAGCAGTTAATAGTTTTATACTTTATAATTGCACTCTGCCAAGAGAAGGCATGATAAAAGTGTCTACTTTGAATATGGTAATTATTTAATAATTTTATATATTTCATATTTTATAATTGATATAATTTTATATAACTATGTGTTGATATTAAAAACAAAAAGAAAACTTTTTGTATGCCTGAAATATATGTAGTTTGTTAGTTGCACCCCAATAAAGATAGAGATTATTGCAAAGACAATTAAAATTAAGAATAAGAACCAAAGAATGGAACTGAGTAGTGAAATAAGATTTCCAATGTCAGCACATTGTGGAAACAAATTTTCTTTTTTAAAAAATGCTCCAAATGGCTTTTAGTCTTTTATTCACTTAATATAATTGTCTGACAATAGTATGTCATTCGGATCTGTTTGATAGAAAAGCTAACAATTCCCAATGTACTGCTAAATAACACAGCCAATGTCTGAGCTACAGTAAGAGTCTCCCATGAACATTCATCCTTTCTCATTCTGAAACCTGCACCATGATGTAGCTCTGGATTTCTCATGAGGAGCAAAGGTGCTTGGTGTTCTTCCTATTTAGAATACATGTATACAAAACTTCATTCCCATGACATATCTCATGAGAAACAATAAACCATCATATTGTGTAGAAATTGATACTTACAAAAACTTTAAAAATGTCTTAATAGCTTTGAAATAAAACAGGATGATTTGACAAAGGACACATTTACACCTCAGCTACATGGTTTGATGTTTGAAATGGTTTTCTCTTGTGATACCGGGTGTCCTCTCTCTTCTGGTCAAATAATTTTAGACTAGTAAAATGGTTTAATAAGAGAGCACCTGCAAACATTTTGTCCACTTTTATCTGATATTAGTAATTCACAGGAGTGAAATATAATAATAAAAATGAGGAAACTGGTATTATAACATTATTCATTCCAAAATTGCAAATTATATTCAAATTTTAGGTTTTGTATTCTAACAGTTTATTTTCTGTTCTATGTTGTACATTACACTACATTTAATTTTATGTCTCCTTTATTTATTTTGATGAGTTTCAATCATTTCCTCTGTTTTCTGTCCTCCAGGATCTTGATAAGTTGGAAAGGTACAAGTTTGTTATTTTGGAGAATATTATCAAATTTCTATCAGTGTAGTTTCTTTCATGATTAGTTTTCTCTGGAAAAGGTAGACCAGAATCCATTAAATTCATGGGACAGCTGGAAGTAACTTATTAGTAAATATTTGATGATGCTGATGTTATTACTAATGACATTAACTTGATTTAAGTTTTGTTTTTTTTGTTCTATTTATGTGAAAAAAGGAAACTGAGTTGTAAAAGGATTAAATTATTCATTAAAGTCCTAAATCTTGCCATCTACATAAAGTATAAAAGTTAATTTTTACAAGATTTGCTATGCAAAATAAGGACTTTATATCTCATGTAACCTAGTTTAGAACTGTGACATTATATTATATTTATGCATTTGCATGACATATTAATCATATTATATTATACTAATCAGGTTCTAATTAGTTTATTTATATGTTACTTAGGCAAATATACTTACAGCATTAATGTGCTGATATTCCATATTAAATAGTTATATTTAAATTGTCTGGTTTTCAAAGCAGCAATTTTAAAAATAATTTTACTTTAATTTCTTGTTCAAGACTTCCTTCTTTTATAAAATCAGCCTTTCTAGAAGGAAATTATAGACTTTAGTGCAAACAATGATAACAGTTGATAATTAGCTACCACAGTTGATAGTGTTATTATAATTAAAGTGTTTTCTTTTACCTGGAGCAGGTCAGTTTTGAGTGTGTTCCCTGGTTCTTTGGAAAGGGGTATAAAGTGGTGTGAACAAGAGGACACCATGGAGACAGCTGGTCTGGAATGAGAAACGATGGAATCCGCAACCTCAGCTGGGGTGACAATGTTTCCAGGCAAATTACAGTCATTACATCATGGATCCCAGCGGCTCATGTGCCTGTTTCCTAAGGAGGCTGTGCTTGATGAATGTCAAGTCGGGAGCTGTGTCCTTATAAGAATTACCTTTGTATGCTTGAGGTTAAGGATGATGTTTCATTTTATCTGTGAATTTGTTGCCTCCTGTGTAGAGATGAAAGGTCTTTTTCTACATCCTGAGATCCAATATTGCAAGTCTTTTTTTGATTGGAGAACCGTAGATGAAAGGGATGCAGGAATCTATTGGTTCTTTCCCAGTGTGCCAATATGATACATCAAGCACCAATAATTTGAGATGTCCCTGGATTTTTGCTATGAATTCAATGAATGAAACCCACAGACCAGAGGATAAGGTTTGGAAAGATTTTTATTATGGTTTAGAGATTTAGGAGGGAGAGCGTCAAGAGAAGGGAGGCTTAGATTTAGAAGCTCAGATCTGTAAGAGAAGGGGGCTGTGGTGGCTTTATTCAGAAGTACCCCATAAACTAATGTGTTCTGAATGCTTGACTGCCAGCTGATAGCATTTTGAGAATTGTAACCTTAGTGGAGGTGTGTTGTTGGGGGAAGGCTTATGTGTATTACAGCCAGCTTCCCCTTGCCAGTGTTTGGCACACTCTCCTGAAGCTGTTTGGCACCTGCTGTGGCAAAGGTGGTGTTCAGCTTCTACTCCTGCCATTATTTTTCCTGCCGTCATGGCTTCTCCTCAAGTCTGTAATCCAAAATAAGCCTTTTCCTTCCACAAGCTGCTTTTAGTCAGGTTCTCTGTGACAGAAAGGAGAAGCTGACCACAACAGGGCCTTAAGGGAAAGAAGAAAGAAATGAAGCTTAGAGCTTTAGTAGAATGAGCTTTAAGAGAAGAGGGTCTTGCCATCAAAGTGGGAGATGATTTTTGCAAGCTATAATACAGACAGAGGACTAATATCTAGAACTTACAAAGAACTAAAAAAATACAAAATAAATAATAAAAAAATCAAACAGCCCCCTCACAAATTGGGGCTCTTATCTCAACAGAGAATTCAGAGGAGGAAACACAAATGGCCAATTCTCACTTAAGAAAGTGCTCAGAATCCTTAATCATCAGGGAAATGCATATCAAAACTACAATGAGATTCCACTTTACTCCAGTCAGAATGGCAATCATCAAAAAATCCAACAATAGTTCATGCTGGCAAGGATGTAGGGGATGGCATGCTGGTAGGTAAAGGAACCCTCATTCACTGACAGTGGGATTGGAAACTCATTCAACCACTATGAAAAGTAGTGTGGAGACTCCTGAATAGAATGGATACAGAGATATCAATGTACCCAACTATCCCATTACTAGGTATCTACCCTCAAGAATTCATGCCTCAGCACAGATACATTTGCTTAACCATGTTTACTGCAACTTAATTCATAACAGCTAAGAAATGGAATCAACCCAAATGCCCATCTCTGGATGAATGGATATCAAAGTTGTGGTGCATTTACACCATGGAATTCTCCTCAGCTGAAAGGAAAAATAGTATAGTGAAATTCAAAGTAAAGTGGTCTGTCTTGGAGCAGATTACACTCCAATCCCATGAAGGATTTGGGGATTTCCCCTATGTTTTCTCTCCCCTTTGACAAACATTGATTGGAGTCCAATCTGTAGACCTCCATAATCTATTTGATCAAGAGAATGTGTGCCATATCTGAACTTAAGGACTCTCTAGAAATGTTCCATCATCTCATGGGCCTATTGAAAGTAGAGGCCAGGACCACAATTTTGGCTGCCATTTTATCCCCAATGTCCTCGTTGTTTCTGGCTAATACATCTGGTTATTGAGCACCAAGAAGGAACATCGGGATACAGAGCAGAGCTGTGCCTTCTGCAGTTAGCAAAACAGATAAAGTTAAAGGACGGTCTTAAATGTTAACATTGTTTTGCAATATCTCACTATTTACCAGCATGTTCCTGTACAAGTGTCAGAACCTTGTGTGTCTCAAGAATTTCAATATTGAGTTGCTTGTAGGCCCCGGGGAACAAGCAGGATGCAATAGCTATTATCCTCTCAGTCTCTCTGACAAAATGATCTCAAATACTTTACAGTTGCTGGATACAGTTGAACCATAGAATGTCAGACCTTATAGTTTCCATCTTTTAGAAAATTGACAAGCCTATAGATTTGGGTCAGTTCTGGAGAGTCTCTGAGACTGAAAAAGAGTTGGACATAGATGACCTTAGTCCACTTCCTTCTCTTCCTATAAAATAGAACTAGCTGAAGGAGGACAGCATCCCCTCTGGGGGCCAGGTTTCTTTATCTGATAGAGTGCTCATTGCATGAAATAAGAAAAACATCCAGTAATTATGCCCTTATTGAAACAACTTCCCACCAGCTAGCCTCTCAATGACCCCACTGACCATCTTCATGTAATTTAATGCTGATTTCTCCTTTTTCCTCAGTTCTCATAAATTAGTCATCCAAACAGATTTACTGTGTTATCAAGTTGTGGCACTGATTTTTTTTTTTCATTGCAAAATTAACAGACTGATTTTTTTCCTAGGGTAAACATAGTCAATATTTATTTCTTATTTAAATAAATGTCTCCAAATTTAAAAAAAAGAAAGAAAAGAAAAACTAGGGTGAGATCCCTCTCCCCATACAGGAGTCAGTGTGTCCTGAAGGGAATCCCCTTCAAATTATAATTTTAAAACTGACTACTAGCGAAAGAGCAATTTTCTCACACAAGTCATCATTCCCTTGGGAAACCTCCTGTGTGGGAGCACAGAGAATGATGCTACTTGTATAATGGAGGACCTGAAATTGAAAATGG
Source organism: Zapus hudsonius (assembly GCA_004024765.1). Lineage (NCBI taxonomy): Eukaryota > Metazoa > Chordata > Mammalia > Rodentia > Dipodidae > Zapus > Zapus hudsonius. Next base: position 14,796 of record PVHP010033656.1, read on the forward strand.
AACAAATAAAAATGGCTTTTGTAAATAAACAATAAACCATCATCAGTTTACTTTTATGGCCTTTTAATATCAACTTTTCTTCTTAATCTATCATTCATAATTTTATTACTTTGGAGAACATATGTCACTTGTATTGTATTATAAACATAGGCAAAATACTTTACCATATTAGTGTTCTATCAACAAATCCAAATCAAACAATCTGTTTATGGTTTATGCTAGTGAAATAAGCATTACAACCTACATATTTTAAATACTTTTTATTTTCACACAAAGAGAGACAGAGGTAAAGAGACATACAGGTTGCATCAGGACCTCTAGCCACTGCAAATGAACTCCAGATGCATGTGTGCTTTGTGCATCTGGCTCTACATGAGTAGTGGGGAATTGAACCCAGGTCATTAGGCTTTGCAGGCAAGCACCCTAACCACTAAGCAATCTCTCCTGCCCCCTCTCTTCATTTTTGATATTTTAATGGGGTCTGCCAGGTAATCTGAAACTCAGAGTTTGTGTCTGGCATCTTATTTGTACTTAGAAACAAAGCAGCATTGTTCTCGACCATTGCAGCAAGCATGAACATGCACTTTTTCTTTCAAGCTGAAAACCTAGAAGCCAGTTTGTAGTAGCTTAACATCAACTGAAAGTGAAACTCTGTATCAGTTGGAGACCATTGTTGTATCTCCATGTTGATGACAGCAGATTTGAACAAAAGTAAACATGTCTGCCAATACAAGTTGAGGAATACAGCTGCCCTTACCTCAAATTAGATAAAATAAGTTAAATCCTAGCCACAGGCCCCCGTGCTCTGTTTACCATAGCCAGACATCTTCCTAGCAAACAAATCTGTTGTGATAAAACCACAAGCCATAAAATCAAGGAAATTCTCTCAAAACAGTCTGCTTGTTTACCGTTACTTTTAAGAACAAAAAAATAATTGAATCTCTTCATCATTCTTGTTACCAAAGACTATTGAAATAGTTTACCTAACAGTTTATGTTTAAGTGACATCATTAATAAATAACAGATTTTACATTATAACTGGGGGTTAATTCAATTGTCCCAGTTATTGTTAATTGAGCCCCTCAAAAATTAAGAAATCACACAGGTTGTCAGAATGTAGGGGAGATTTCCTACAAATAAAATTCATGGAACAAAAATGAATTCAGGCTATATTATTTCTTTTATGAATGTAAGTTATAAATAAAACAATGACTATTTATCAGAATTGTGGTTATTAGCAGCTATTTCTAACCATTTGGCTATATTCTCAGCTGTGAAGGCAGACTTCAGGACAGAGTAGATGAGCCTGTTTGAACCTTCTGTCCAACTATGGCCAAACCACAGCTGCATGGTTCCTGCCTATAGGGTGTGGCTCAGGTGTGGGGACCCTTGTGACTTCAATCCCTTTGCCTTTTACAGCCAAGCATGTGTCAGAGCCTTGCTCATTCTGTGGAGTATCCTGCCTTAGTGAGTCCTGCCAATGTGAGCCCCTGTCTGCTCATACTGCTAGAATCTGGGTCCCTGGACTTTGCCTTGGCACAAACCCAACAGAGAAGTCCCAGGCAGAATCTGAGTTTCCCTCAGAGTACAACTGGTCACCAGCACTTAAAAGTAAAGTCAATGTTATACTAAGGAAACACAAAAATAGCCCAACACAAACTCAGTCACACAGAGCAGTTGCATTTCATTATTTATTTACAAGCAGGCAAAACAAGAAAGCGGAAAGTTTTAATACATGTCTCCTATAGAAATTTCACAAATTTACCACATATTATCTACCAAGTTTTAAATGTGCGCACTTCCCATGCAAAGGAGAGTTTCCTAGAAAGAACAGAGAATTAGGGGACAGATGACACCTCCTGCCACAGCAGGAAGCAAGAACAGATGACACCTCCTGCCATGGCAGGAAGCAAGAGACCACTTGGTCTCTGACATTTCTGGTCAAGGTACCAATAGTGATAAAGGAATCTGGGGGTTCCTCACTAAAGCACCAATATATACACTAATACACTGATAATTTGAGGCTCTCCTGCGTTTTTGTCTTCTGAATTTGATGAATAAAATCCATATACCAGAGGATAAGGTTCAGAAAAAAATTATTACAGTTCAGATCCTTAGAAGGGAGAGCTTTCAGAGTAGGGGAGCTTACATTAAGGAACCCAGTACTTAAAGAGAAAATATCTTTAGAGAAGGAACAAACATAGAACTTAGAGCTTTAAGACAGTAAGTTTTACAAAAGGAGGAACTTATGCCCAGAATATAAGAGAAGGAAACAAGGCAGAGTTCTTCCCCAGGGAACCAAGAGGGGGTTTGAGAATCCACCTCAAGACTCGGGTTGGGTTTTTGATGAGCCCCATCATGGGTGACTAGTTTAACAAGTCTAGTCCTGATGTCAAGATTTCTGAAAAAGGGAAATCTTCCCAAAAATCATAATTCTCTAAGAAGGACCTTCTCAGGAGAGAGTGGAAGGACTCCAACGCCCTACATATTTTCCTTTACAGACCCAAGGACAATTCCTGGAATTTGTCAAGGAGAAAGCTATTTAATTCTCCTATCACTCCTAAACTATCACTCCTATCACCCCTAAATTACCTCAAAATGAGTAGACTAACATGATAAATATAATAAGATCCCAGATGAGGAAAAGTAAAAGGCAGTCAGTTCACATGGAGCAAAATTTGACTTCTTTCATGGTGGATTTTTTGAATCAAAGAGGTTTAGATTTCACTAAGGTAATTTAAAGCACTAATATATTTTAAAAGCACTTTGTGTTATACATGAACAGAAATAAGGAAGCCTGTCTACTGGGTGGCTAATACCACCTCCATTGCAACCACCACCAGCTCACTCCAACATTTTGATCCTCAAATGTCACAGTCATAATGTGCTCATTACCACTGATTGACAGGAGCGGGTTATCAGGAGGGAAACACATATATGTGAATCTGAGTTACCAAGTCTAGAATATCTAGCTTCTGTAGTTTCAGAGGCATAGCACCCATCAGTAACAACTCACTTGGGCCAGGAAGACCGGGATGAGTACTAAGATATACAGGATCCCTTGCCACAAGGACTAATACGGACAGCCCACGAAGGAGGATATACAGCTGATCAGGGATGGGGAGGGGGGGAATTGGGGAAGTCGGGATAACAAGGCATGGTTTGCCCACTAAATAATGTAACTCATTATGGACAATAAATATTAAATTAAAAAAAAAACTAAATGAGTGATCGAGACAAAAATAAATAAACCATATGGAAAGTACATTTTTGTGTGCACACACAAAAAATATGACAAAAACAAGTTTGTTCACAAGTAGCATGATTGTAGTTAACGCTGTGTCCAGAAAATAGGTTGTTACAGAAAAAAAAAAAAAAAACAAAAAACAAAAACTTAATTGCCAGGTGTGGTGCATCACCAAGTGAGTTTTTCAGGGAAGACTCTGCGGCCCTCAGAACAACACACGATCTAAGGCTCTTGTCTTTCCACCAGAACTAGATGGAAAGTTTCCATATGCCTTGGTTGTAGAACACTAAAAAATGATGCAGGAGCTGAGCTGGAAACCTCCTCTCTGCTGACTTGAGATCACAATGCTGGAAAGCACATGGAGCTTGGAAAGGGAGAAAAGTCCTCAAGGGTTTTAACTCCAGTGAATCCTGCATGTGATACAGCTGACCAACCCAGTAAGCTGTGCCCAGCAGTGTAATAATTGTGGCATATATCACATCAGGGTAACCAACAGCTCTTAGATTGGATTTGAGGTCTACTCCTTGGGAGGAAATTCATGCCTGGTACTGAAAACCTAATCGAAATCCTATGCCTTAGGTGGCAATAAGCCCTGGGAAGGAAGATACTACACTTGCTTGACTTCATAGTTATGTTGTACCCATAGAATTGCCCTGAAAATATTTGCTTTTAGGTCCATACATTTATGCTGCTCTCACTTTTGGTTAGAGAGTGTTCTCTTTCAAATGGAGGTGATCACTTGGGTGCCTCAAATCTCATCCATGTGCTGAGAAGAAGTGACAGTGGAATGTTTACCATTTCTGTTATACTCTCCGATGACAATATATTAGATGAACATAGGAAAGAATGCTTTAGGAAACTGACTTCCAGACACAAAGCAGACATTACACTTATGATCTCATAGTGGCTGTCATTCCCTACACAGCTTTACATAATGTGGAGCCCAACACCAGGTTATCATGGATGATGGACAAAAAATACAAGGGGGCTTAGTGAGAAAAAGAGGAGACTTTGTGGAGGAGGAGAAATAAAGGATGATGATGAGAGGGGATGATGTAAATTTTAAAATATTTTTCCAAATTTAAATGAAATAAGAAATGGAAAAAAACCTGACTGAATATTATTTCAATCCAAAGTTGATATATTTTCCTCTCCCCAGGGAAACCATGTATTAATGTCAGGTAAGTATTTCAAAACCCAACATCTCTCACACTGATTAAACCCAGTTCTTTCTTCCTAACTCACCTGGAAGGAAGATGCATCTGTTGCGGTCAGCTTTCTAGTTGCTGCGCAGAGAGAACCCAAGCAAAAGCGGCTTGTAGAGGAATGGGTTTATTTGGCTTACGGACTCGAGGGGAGACTCCATTCTGGCAGGGAAAACGATGGCATGAGCAGAGGGCTGGACATCACCTCCGCCACAGCACTGCAAACAGCGGCAGGAAGGTGTGCCAAACTCTGGCAAGGGGAAGCTGGCTTATAACCCCATAAGCCTGCC
>PVHP010033657.1:0-19507 GCA_004024765.1 Zapus hudsonius
TTAAATGCCATTATTTGACAATATTATTACACAGTTATTGATATTATTTTCTCTGATACAATAATATGTAGTAGATTTTTCTAGTAAAGTGTTGCCAAATGGTTTCAATTTAGTCAATATATGTGAAATATTTTTGTACTTCTATCCTGACCTTAATGACTATTATGTTTTAGATACTTTGATTATCAAACCTTTTGTTCCTTAGTATCAACCTTTCTTTATATTATCTGAATTGAAAACATGTCTATCCTGCTTATTAATTATCATACCCTAGAAAAGTTAATTCTGCAACCCATATTTCTCATTAAATGGTGAGAAAACAGTAGTACCTATATCTTAAAAGTTATAGGGATTGAGGCAATAAGCTCAGAGCTCATGCACTCATCACTTTTACATCATGAATACTGGATATATCCTGTGATCATACTGTTTTGCCTTTTTGATTTTTCAAAAAGAGTAATTCTGAAAAAAAATCTTCTACAGTCCATGAATTCCCTTTTGCAATAAGTTCTGTTTTGACTAGACCTTGGAAATGAAGAAGATAAAATTGAATATATGTTCTTTTACATTTAACATTGTTGTTATGATTGTATTTCTCATCCACCCTATAAAGTAAAATTTTATTCTTGAGTTCAGATTATCTTAAGCCTCAGCCTCCAATGTAGTTATGATTACAGCCATACATATATTGGTGGTACAAATAACATAGCAAAATAGTTTCCTAATGTCCTTAATCTGTTCTCCACACTGGAGAATGTCCAATTTCAGTTGCTAATTTTTTATTAGTGAAGTTGATTAAATTAGGTTTAGTTTAATAGATTCAGGAACACTCCACCCCTTGTCTCATTGTCATTGCCTATCTAGGAGGCTTATGCTTGGCTTCCTGGAAGAAACAACTCTTCAGATGGATTTGAAGCAAGGGAGTGATGTCTTTTCCACTGGAAAGTGGCACCTTGTAAGATGGCCGTTTTCAGACTCTTCACTTAAACATAGCAAATTATAGCAAGTTATTGAAAAATAATACCAAAGACTTGCTCATTAATGTCATTAAATATATATTGAGATTTCAAACATTTTAAACTTGATGTCTTTTTCTATGATCTGTTAAATTAGTGGGAGGGGGAACTAATCATTAAATTCATGTTAAGTAGAAAGTTTAAATTTTAAAATAATGAGTTTTACACAGAAATACCTTCCTCCCCCCCTTTTTTTTCAACATAGGGACTCACTTTAGCTCAGGCTTACCTGGAGTCACTGTAGTCCCAGGCTGGCCTCAAACTCAAACAATGCTCCTACTTCTGCCATACAAATGCTGAGATTAAAGGCAAGATGTGCCACCATGCCCAGCTACAAATAGCATTTTTTAAACACTAGCTCTTTATTAAATTGTACAGTCATACTAAGGTGTTATTAATCATCAACCTGCCCTTATAGACAGGATTTACTTTTGCATTTATTGGAAGACAAATCTCATACCCATGTTAACATTAAATTTTCTAATTGTATTCAATTTACCAATTTTCTCCACTTTTCGTGGTAACTTTGGTTTGAACTCAGAGCTGTACACATATATGCTAGACACATGTTCTGCCAGCCCACCTTAAGTTGCTCATTGTGTAGACCCAGGAAGCCTTGAACTTGGAATACTTCCGCATCAACCTCACTCCTAAGTAGCCAGTAGCTACCAAGCCCTCGTCTAACTTTAAGTTCCATTTAAAAAAAAAATCAAACTATCACCCATGAGGCATAAGATACTTTGAACAAGTTTATGGTCTTGGAAAAAATAATTTGTTCCAATAAACTGAGAAACATGATACTAATGCTTTTACACTTTCCTTTGCTTGAGTTGTGGGAGTGGGGACAGAAAGTCTTTCCTCTCAGTCAGTCTGCTAAGAGAGAGAGACAGAGAGAGAAAGAAAGAAAGTGTGTGTGTTCGTACCTGGAGAAGAAATGGTACATCTAAAAGAATATCTTGCAATTGTGTGACTTCACCACTAGTGATATCATGTTATCAAAATAGGTATTTTTTTGTCTTTTTTTTTTTATATCAGATGAGGGAACAGAATGTGACTTGTCTTTTGCCTTCTTAATTAATTAGCAAGTTTCTCTAGGACTAATGATTTTTTTCCTTAACTTAGACATTTGAGTGTTTTATCTGTCCTTAATTCTGTATTAATATGAAAATTATAGGTATAGATCATAGAGAAATAGGTTATCTTAAGGATTTGTGAATAAATTCATTTGATTAAAAAATACAGAATATTATTAAATTACTCAGTGAAAATGATCAATATTAACTAGTCTAGTCTGCCCTCTATGGGAAATAAATTTGCATCTCTACTTTACATGTGTACAGTATAACAGCCTTTTATATTGTATTTATATTGCATTCATTATATAAATAGTCTAGAGATGACTTAAAAGTATCCAAGCATGAGTTGCATGTAAAACTCACCATGTTTTATAAGAAACTTAAACATCCACAGTATAGGTATGCATGGATATTGAGGGACGGCTGTATACTTATTGGGTAGTATTATAATAACTATATCTAATAGAAGTTAATATAATTAGGCTGAAATACCTTGTGTTGATTATAATTTTTATTTAATAAAACATAGGAAAACATGTGTTATTCTGCAATCTACAATGAGAAATAGAGTTGCCCTTGTAAAAATAATAGGAACATAAAAACTGCCTCCAACTTTCTTGATATAAAAATATATTTACATAGCTTATTTTCTTATTTCTTTGCCGGGTGTGTTATTGCATGCCTCTAATCCCAGCATGAGGGAGGCAGGGGTAGGAGGATTGCTATGAATTCAAGGCCAGCCTTGGAGTACAGCGTGAGTTCCAGGGTAGAGTGAGACCCTAACTCGAAAAAGCAAAAACAACAAATATATACTAATGGTGAAGTCACACACACATATATATATATATGAATGATATTTCCTCCTTTACCAAATGCACACTATCATCAATTTAGCAATTTTTTTATTTGAAGGAATCTAGTCACTAGAAATACGGTAAATTGAATTGATTGATTCTTTAAAGAGTGAAAGGTATACAAAGTTTATTATTGGGACTTATTGTCTTTTGTTAATCCAAGAGAAATGGACACATTGAAATTTTAATCAGTTATAGCTGTGCTTACTAGAAGGCCCCTAGCAGTTTATTTTCTTTTAGTAACTGTACTTTCTGTGTTAGTTGGCTTATAGAAATAGCTCTATGGTGGTACTTTTTACATATAATCAGCTTTTTGAGTTTCATTGTCACTTTAACAATAATAGATGATGTTCAAGGTGGAGTTCGACTCTTCCTCGGAAAAAAAAGTTCTAAAATAAATCCATATTAAAATATTAACCCTGATTTAAATTTATAGCCTTTAATTAATCATATAATTTTTAAAATAATAGGCTATTCAGAGCATTATCTTTAGAATATGGTAGGTAATCAAGCTGTGTTTTCTTTTAGGTGAGGTATACTTTTGAAGTAATTTATTAATTTCTTCAGCAAATACTTTATGAGGGCCTAGTAAGTGTCTTTCACTCTAACTGGCTATAATTATACTATGATAAACAAAAACAGTTTGTTTCTGTGAAGTTTACAGTCTAGAAGTGGAAGATCACCATCAAGCTTGCCATGAATTCCAATTATCATAAAGCGGATGGCATGTTAAGAGTAAATAACAGCAGCCCAGGCAGCACCTACCATATCCTGGGTGTCATGCTTCTCAGCTATTCATACTGAGTTGTTGAAGTTAGATGGAGCAAAACCAAGTGCCTGGAAAGCACCAAGTATTATTGTGCCCAAGGAGTGAGACCCCCCCACAGAGACCACTAGGGAGACCAAGTCTGATGTAAGCACATGAGGATCTTTATTACAAGCTCAAGCTTGGGCCGCTATCCGACACACACACTGGAGTAGCAGTTGTGGGGAAACGACCTTGAGTGGTTAGAACTTTGGGTATTTAAGGGCAAAAACCACAATTGGGGACTTTCTAAGCCTCTGCAGCTATGGCTTTGTTGTGTCAGAATGACCTGACCACAGACAGCCAGGGACCTTTCATCTTATCGTCTGTTGGCTGAGTCTAGGAGTAGCAAGATATCTTTTGGCACACAGACATGTTTTTTATAAGAACATCTGTTTGAGGTCAGCTTTTAGCTAAGATGGAGGACTGAGCACAAAATGGAGTTCTTATGGCTATTTTGATCTTTTCAGTATGAAGAACCAAAAGAGTAACCTGTAGAAATATGAAGGAAGTATGTGGAGAGGGCCTAGGGAGTTTGAAGAAGCAGGCCAAGGCCCCTTCTTGACCTCCTGGATAACATAAGTCCCATGCTGGTGCCTCTCATATAGTTTATTTCTTATCTGACCTCTCTGCTTATTCCAGCTGTCTGTCTTTTAGCTTCTTTTTCAAGCCTGCTACTCTTTTTCGTTTTATTTTTTGAGGCATGGTCTCCTTAGTCCAAACTGGTCTTGAACTCACCCTGATCCTCCTACCTCAGCCTGCTGAGTGCTGGGATTAAAGGTATGCACCACCATACCTGGCTCAAACCTCTAATTCTTTACCTTCCACACTAACTGCTTTTCTTTTACTCAGCAAAAGCCACAGTCCCTATAACTGTGTAAGAGCCTGCATATCCTTACTGGCTTCTTCTGTGTGCTAAAAATGTTTGCACCTCAGAGGCTCTGCTTTTGCAACATCCTGTTTTGTGATAGTGTTCTTCATATTGTTGGGTCCTTCCTCACTGTCCATATAAAATAGTAACTGTTTTCCCCACATCCCATGACACACTTTTGACATACTTTTTCTACTTGAAAATTTTGGTCCATCTCTTCTTACTCCCAATGTACACACACCCTCACGTGCAAAGTGCAGGGCTTTGGTTTAAGTCACTGCAATAGCCCCAGGCTGTAGACAGCTCACACTGCTGGGATGAACCTCCATATGAGGCACAGTTTACGGGAGGAGGAAGGGATTTATTTGGACCTTACAGATCCATGCAGAGAGAAAAACCATAACCTATAACTCCAAAACCAAGCACACTCAATCAGCCAAACCTCAAAACTGCTCTTTGCTTACCTTGGGCTGGAATTCCAGGTCCTACCCCAGAAACACCTTAGGACTGGACTCTAGGATCCACCCAGTTACACCTCTTAAACTGAGACATCAAACTACCATACCCCATTATTTACATTACCATCTGGCATATCAAAGGCACTGAAGTTAATGAAAGATAAAAGACTAGAGAGGTGACTCAGCAGTTAAAGGCACTTGTTTTAATTAAATTCTGCTGGCTATGGTTCAGTTCCCTAGTACCCATGTAAAGCCAGAGGCTCAAAGTGGTGCATGTGTCCAGAATTGATTTCTAGCCACAGAAGGGCCTTGGTGCACTCATACAAATAAATGAATAAAAATATTTTTTTAAGTCATGGGCTGGGGAGTTGGCTCAGTGATTAGGCTGGGTGGGGGAGGTGAAGCTGCCCCTTAGAGGAAAGGCAATTGACTGCAAAGCCTAACAACCCAGGTTCAATTCCCCGGTACCCACCTAAAGCCAGATACACAAAGTAGGGCATATGCCTGGAGTTCATTTGCAGTGGTTGGAGGCCCAGGCATGCATGCATATTCTCTCTCTCTCTCTCTCTCTCTCTCTCTCTCTCTCTCTCTCTCTCTCTCTCTCTCTCTCTCTCCTTCCCTCCCTCCTTCCCCCTCTTCCTTCCCCCTCCCCCTCCTGCCCTACCCTCTCCTCTCCTCTTTCTTGCCTTGCAAATGAGTAAATAAATAAAATATTGTTTTAAAAAGTGTGTAGTTTCTGTCTTGGGATTCATAATTATAGATGAGAAGAGTGGTGGAGGAGATTACATCTAGAGAGAGAATTGCAAATTAATTTGAGTGTGCTTGTTTCATGCTGCTTTATGGAACATTCTAGTAGATCTATGAAGCTGCTAAAATTTTTGTTTTGAGTAGAGTTTGGCGGCCAAGGCTGGAAAAAAATGTAGTTGCAGATGAATTAAATTCAATAGAAAATGGCAGTAAAGGAGCTAAAGCTAGCTAAATTGTTTTATTAGCTGATAACATTTCTCACCTAACCAATACACATTGAGCATCTATTGTAAACACTGATAATGTGGACTTTAAAAAGACAATGCTAGTTCTCTAGAAGTTCATGGTCTAATCAATATGATAGACTTACAAACATAAATTATAATAAACACACTGTGAGCATAAATGTCCTGGGCACAAAGAAAAGAACACTATTAGGAAATAAGTGAGGTTTCACCAAGTTGATACTTGATACTTGATACTTTTTTTACTTTTTTTTGAGTACTGAGACTCAAACCCAAGGCCATGCACATTTTAGGCAAATACTCTACTACCCAACTGCAGTGGTGCCCTAGAATAAAGATAATGAATCTCAGAGTTGTTTAAAACCAAGAGCGAGCTACAACTTTAGCTGTGGCTGCTGAAGCTTCTTCTGATGCAATCACTAATCTGGTGTCAATACTGAACAGCAAAAACAGCAACACTTGAGCCAGTTGAGCAAGGAAGTAAGGGACAAGGAACTTTATAAAAATTCCTTAACATCAGAAAGGATTTAGGGACAGGGCTCTGACCCTTAATGAACACACAAACACCATTTATCATTCACAGATGTTACTCTAAGACCACCTGTTGCCTTCAGCATTCTTGTGCACAGTTTAACTTCAGTTTAGCTTAGGAATTTAGCAGAAAACGCATCCCACAGAAACATTCTCAGAAAAGTTACTGAAAGGTCCATAAGGAGTATTCCTATAATTCATTCCCACACTCTACCATGCTATATCTGCAGATTTAGCAAAGTGCATTGCTATTCATTATGACTCTGTTTACCTTATGATGTATATACATTATTGCTCATGGCTTGTTCCTTTATTCCTTCCTCTTAATCATACAGATTTACCAGAGATCTGGTTCACCACAAATAATAAGTATACTAGCATAGTGTTTTTCACACTTGTCTGAGGATGTCACTGGTTGGTCAGAATGAAATGAATATATAATATAAGTGATTGAAATTTTCTGTCCATTTCATAGAGTAATTTTATATCTCAAAATTTAAAAATCAGGCTTGAGTTCTTGTTGTCTTTAATTTTACTTTTCCTTTATATAGCATGAAAATACTAGTCTGCAATGATTTGAAATATTTTATATAATCAGCCTTTCCTAATGGTTTGAAAAATATGGCATTAAAAATATCATTTAGCCATTTAACAGTTATCTGGAACCTGACCTGTACCAGAGCAGTGGTTTTCCAGAGCTATCTAAACTACAAGAGAACACATGATTTTTAAATGCATTAGAGCATGTAACAAATATTTACTTCTTGCACCTGAAAAGTGATAGAGCTGTCAACACATAAAAGTGCAAGAAATAGAGTATGCCCCACAAATATAAGTCGACTGATAGCACATGAACAAACTGACAAGTTGGCCATAGCTTGGCAGATCAGACCAGAACTACTTTGGAGAAATAGTTTCTCAAATTAGCTAAGTTTAAAGATTTTTCATTGTTGAAATAATTTGATGCCTTCATAGTTAATGCTATCACATGATGTTTAAATTTCTATTTCAGTTCAGTTTAATACTTATTATTGATGAGAGCTGGTTATAATGAAATGATACAGAGCAGAATATAGTTTTATTATTTCTCTTAAAGATTATATGTAATAAGTTTTAATTTTTTCTGTTTTCCTTTTTATACCTTACAAGAAAGCTAAAAAATCTCACAATTCTTAATACTCATTCAGAAATGTTTCTTTAGTGACTATTACATGCAAGGGAATGAAGAACACAGCAAAATTGTGATAAGCCATTATTTTCTTAAATCCCTTGAGTATTAATATTGTGAAAATACTTAATAGTATTTCTTTCATTGTGAATCAGATTTAAACTAATGGGCTAGGAAACAGGTTGCTTAACATTAAAATTTGCCATATTCATAGAACCACTTGGTTTTGCCATGCTTTCTATGCAGTGTCTAAACATAAAATCACTCGTGATTTTCTTAGCCTGTTTCTTAATATGATTGTTTAAAGATTAGATCATTGCTATCATAGTCTAGTAGTTTTAAAACCTCATTATAATATATCTTACCTGCCATCTATATCCTTGATGGTACAGTAATGGAAACATATCACAGAGGTTTTCAGATCTGTATCAAAACCGTTCTTCTATCCAGTGTCTTTCAGCTTTGGAAATCAGTGATCTTTGCATAATCTTGACTTTTTAAAACAATGGCATTTAAAGGCTTTACTTATTATACATACAGAGTAATCTTTTCCCTAAATTTAGAATTATCCTTCCTATAAATGGAAGAAGATAAAAAGGATTGGCATTTCTTTGATGCACAGCAAGTGTATCCCATCAGTTTTCATACTTCCCAGAATTTTGATAATGATTCTTCAATGAACACAACTAGTGTATAAAGAAGGGACAACAGCAGGACTTTCATCTATCTCACAAGCCAGGCAGTACACTAACAACAGATATCAGAATAATATCCTGCCCAACTCAAAACCCTGCATTTAGAAATGCATTTACTTAGCTGGTGGTAGTGGCACATTCCTATAAGCTTTGAATTTGGGAATATTCAAGGCCCGCCAGAGCTGCATGATGATCAGCCTTGTATCACTTTGTTTAAAGAAAAGAGAAGAGTGGGGGGGGATTACTATTTCTAAAACTCCAGTATTTATAAGTAGAGTATGCTTGTTCTCACTTTATTAAATAATTGAAAAAGGGAAAGCAAAGTAAAACATAAATGAGAAAAATTATATCCATTTGTATTTTATTTCCCTAAATATATTTTCTTAAAAGGCTTAAAGAATAGAAATATGGTTAGAGCCATAATTATATTTATCACAAAATAAGTAGAGATCTTCAGAATTCATCTTAAATCTGATGAAATTTTACTTTTCTAGAAGAAATTAAACAAAAATTAAGCGTATCAGGTGACTAAACTTATTTTTTTTTTTAATCTGTGTGACAAAGGAATCATGTATTTGTGGTTCTTCATTGAGAAAGCTTACATCAAACTTTCTGGCATCTTCTGTTTTGCTACAGAACTAGAGCCACTGTCACTTCTAGAATGCTCCTTTGGATTTATCTAGTGCCTATTCAAAATGCTGTGCTGTTGCTATGCCACAGAAAACAACTGATATGCAATTGAGAATTCTTTATTCATCTAAGCTCTAAAGCCAGGGGGAAAAATTACTTGAGGGTGTTCTAAAGTGACTTGAACCATTGATTACGTCAGGTTTTATTTTTTGAATCATAATAAAGTTTAGAATGGATTCTTTATTCTCGATTGGGTTTTCATTTTAGCTTAAAGGTGCAGCTGTTCTTTAGAGTGTTGGGTGGCATTACATTTTGGTCAGTTACATGAGTTACACAACTCAAAAGCTTTAGGCAATCAAAACTTAAGTTTGTTTTCTTTCCTGTTCTAGTTACCGGTTTACTAAAGTAGTGAGCATACATGAGCACTTGAAAATTGGGCTTCTGGAGCACCTGCACAGAGAGGGAGTGGTTCATATTCAGCATTACAAAAGACAACTTTCTCTTTTTGAAGGGGATTACTTTGACTATTTTCCAGGTACTGGGGAAATTCCAGATTCCTTATAAGTTATGGGATGGCTATTATTCATTTCCTAAAATATATTGAAATTTGGTTGTACAGTAGGAATTTATTGACTTAATAACTTTTAAAAAACCTATGTAGAAATTTGTAGTAAAATGCAAATTTGAGATACTTATCCTACATCACTTGTTTTTTTCAGAGAATCTTAGAATATCAGTCTAAGTTATCAGAAATTGTAATTATAAGAGGATATGTGCATGGGTATATTAAGAAAAGTGATGTGCAGTGCTTTCCATTTTTTCAAGGAAATAATAAAGTCACTTTAGGGTGTTTGATTAAGGAAGGAGGCGTAAATACCTAATACTTTATAAAGTATTTAAATTTTTATTTATTCTGCTTTAATGCAGTTCCTGGGGGTTGCAGGTCTACATACATTGAACCCACATGGCAAAATTTAGTGGGACATTTGATTATTTAGAAAATTTTTCTTTAAATTTTTTTGGGGGTTCTAAGTTAAACATTATAAAAAACAACCTTCATAAAAGTATGTTTACAAATGTATTTCCTTTAGATGTATCTCAATAGTTATTAGACTTTCACAGTAATTATTTCTCTTCCTTAAAACTCCTTTAAACATCACAAGGACTTGTTTAACTTCTAGATATGTTAGTATTATAAGAGGCTGCAGTTTAGACATCCTTTTTAGTCCATTGCTTTTCCCAGTGCTCTGCGTCTCTAGAGACAACTTCCAGTCTTGGTGCCATGTGGGCTTTCATTCATAGAAGCCTTTGTTTGACCTGTTTGTCAGACATCGTGCTAAATCCTGAGGTGCCCTGATGACATATTGACTGTAAAGTATGACAACCCTGAAGAAGTAATATTAGTTCTTCCTAGATATGCTGCAGAAGGTGTCTTACTATGTAGATCTTGAAATCAAAGAACTAGGAATTTCTTACAAGAGAAAATATCTTAAAGAGTGAAGTTTTTGTGAAGGTTAAGTCTTACTTAATACATTAAACCAAGGAATATGCCATAAGACTCCCAATTCAAATTTAAGAATAATCTTATTACTTGTAATTTTCAATATAAATGCACAAGCACCTGTATAGAACCACAAAACTACTTTGAAAAGCAGGTATTAAGTAGTCACTTTTCACTTATATCACTTGTACAATCACCTTTGTGGCCAGTCTTCCTAATTTAAAAACTCTTCATATCATAGTAGCTTATTTCCTAAACATTTTCATCATTCATCTTGAAAGCTAAATTAATGGATATCAAAAGACTACCATATTCCAAATATGAAATTTTATATTCTTACATTTCTATTGTTCTTGACTGATCCTGTATATTATTAACTTGCATAGAGATAATTTAAAAATATTTACAGTTTTAACCTAGTTAACAAGTACATTACGTACTCATTAATGTAAATTGTTTATGTTTTCCTGTTTTGTGTTGAGTTGGAGTTGTTGGTGGAATCTCTTCTATTTGATTATTGCTTTACTTTTTCCCTTTTTAAAATGTAGATAAGTGGGTTTCCTCATGACATTTTCATGCACGTTATTCCTTATTTTTAATATTATCTTTGACAAAATTTACTCGATTTTAGGAGCAATTCTAGACACAGCTGCAGTAGAAACAAAATGTGATTTTGATACGTTTTAGGGAAAGCTAAGGTAAAAGGATCATGACTTCATGTCGAGCCTCATTGGCATATAATGGGCCCCTGTCTCCCAACACCTCAAAAATTCATATGCATATATGATTTATTGGCAGTAGTATATGCTTTTTGGACCTCATTTTATTACAAATAATTATAAGATCTGGTTTCCTGAAACACTGGGATTTTTGATATCTGTCAATGTAGGTAGCTGGCTATCAATAAATTAACAGAAGCATAACTTCAAAAAACATGAGACTTGTAGACATGCCACAAGTGTCATGAGAAACTTACTAATACTGTTTATAGAATCTCTTTTGATGTGTGTGTGTTTTTGCTAAGTTTGCTTAATTTTTGCTAAGAAGTACCATATATGTTTTTTAAAAAGTGAGGGTTATTGCTTTGTTTTATAGTCCTGAAAGCATGAAGAGTACAACACATGTATCTATGCCTTTTATTTTTATTTATTTATTTATTTATTTTGGTTTTTCAAGGTATGGTCTCACTCTAGTCCAGGTTGACCTGGAATTCACTATGTAGTTAGTCTCAGGGTGGCCTTGAACTCACGGCAATTCTCCAACCTCTGCCTCCCAAGTTCTGGGATTAAAGGTGTGCGCCACCACACCTGGCTTGTATCTATGACTTTTAGTCCATGTTACATCATTCAAAGTATCTTGTCGGTTGAAAGGATAATTTCCTACCAAATAAGAAGGACTTTAAATATGTGTCTTTAAAAGAGGAATTTTTTTAATGATGTTTAATGACAGCCAGTCCAAGTGTCCATAAAATTCTTTATGATTGAAATTGAATGTTGACAACCAAGTTTAAGAAACTGGCTTCTCTTTCTATCAGGATGATAGCACAGAATATTAACAGAACATCCTTGGGACAGGGGAACATTTAGTTGCTTGACCTTTATTTCAATTATGTCTTGAAATATAATTATAAAAATTATAATAAAAAGAAATATTTTAACTTACACTATTTCAAAGACTCAATGGCTTCTAATGTAACAGTATTTTCAAGATTAGGTAGAAAAGTTCGACATCACATTTGTTTTTAAACTGCTAGGATTTATGTGTTAAAATACAGTAGACTAGTTATTGAATTTCTGTATTTACATTTGTACAAATTATTAACAATTTAATACATTATGTTCAACAAATAGGCTATTTTGGCCCAGTTAGGACTAAATAAAATACATTTAAATTTTGATATAATATTTTTATAGGTGATACAGACTATCACTTACTAAAACTGTCTTTTATTGTTCACTTTGCTATTAATAAATTATAGTCAGGTTCAAATGGCTTATTTCATTGAAAATAAGTCCTGGTGAAAGTCAACACAGGTTCATTACAAAGATGATAACTGACTGAAAATTTAAGAACGAGTTGAAAGTTTTCATTATGTACTGTCTTTTTAATTTCATATTCAAGTACTTAAAAGATACTTTGGGGCATAAAAAACTATAAGTATATAACTACCACATCCATTTGCATTTGCCAAAAATATATTAATGTACCTATGTTAGTAACATGTTTAAGTATATATGTATTGTACCATATTATGAACCAGGTGACAATGGTACTCAAGCTGGAGCTGTAAAGGCTTTTTATGGTACCTGCTGTCTTGGGAGTCTCAGTCCTTTTAATATTACAGATTAAAAACTATATTATAAAGTCAGCACTGTAGTGAAAGGGGAAGCACATAAGAGGGTGTTAAGGAATCTGAGAATGCTTCCCACACAGGATATCTGAATCTTGTTGAAATAGTATGAGACAGCAAGGAATAAAAAGGTATATTTTCAAATAAAGTTTTGAGAACTGATCAAGTGAGAGAATGAATGCATAGTATTTAAGGAAATATAAGTAAACAGAGTAAATCAAAATATTGTCCAAGATATATAGGTGGGCAAAATGCAGCCCATCTAAGGATTTGAGGTACTGATATGAAACAAAGAGCTATTAAACGGCTTATAGTAAAGAAGTAATGTAGTGAGATGTGACATATGAGAAAGGTCACTGTGGGGCTGGGGGATGGCTCAGTGGTTAAAAGCACTTGCTACAGATGCTTGAAAAATGGAGTTCCAACGTGGAGACTCCACACAAATAGATGTAGCGGCGTATACTGTAAGTGTAGTGTGCCTACAACAGTGGAGGTGATACCAGGAGAATCCTGAAGCTTGTGGGTCAGGTAGTCTGGTGTTTGCAGTGACAAAACAAGAAAGACCCCGTCTCAAAACAAGGTGGAAGGCAAGGACTGACATGCCCAGTTTGTCCTCTGACCTCTGTATAAATGCATACTGTGGCATACATGTGCCCATACGTATAAAAATCTCCCTCTCTCCTTCTCCCTCTCCCTCTCCCTCTCCCTCTCTCTCTCTCTCTCTCTCTCTCTCTCTCTCTCTCTCTCTCTCTCTCTCTCTCTCACACACACACACACACACACACGCACATTCAAAAAAGATCACCATGATTATTATTGGAAAATTAATTTTTTTCGGTTATTCTTTGGGAGCTATTTGCAAGATAAGGCTGCATCTGAATGAATGATTAAGGAAAACTAAATTCAGAAATGATGCATGTTTGCACAGCTTGTTCATTCTGCTAGTTAATAGAGCTGTAACTAGGTTCTGTGTTTGAATGTAGTACACTGTAGTCAATGTTATATTCTCACTAATCATGAGCTGATCAACTATAAGGATATGAAAACTACCAGATATTGATGTGGACCCCTGCTTGTCTATTCGATGTTGATTCTACTTGTGGTGTCTCAGAGGATAATTTTAAGTGCTAGAATTGATACTGTATGAAGTCATTATGTTTTCTTGATGGCCTGGCCAGGGCAATAATTAAAAGGACATGTAATATGAAAGAAGAAAAGAAAATGAGACAAAGAAGAAATATAAGATTATTGAATGTGTTGAAATATAAAAGAAATTAGGAAGAAAGGAAGTAATCATTCCCTCAATTACCTCCAACATTATAACCTATCTCTGTCTTCCTCTTGTCACATAAATACATTTTTATACTTGAAATGATATATAAAGGGCTCTTAATAGCTATATAGCCCAGACTAAACCTTAATAATAGTACATATGTCATTTAATAGTTACTAGGCCTTGTATTGCAACCTGCAATACTAGGTTCTCTGGAGACTAGGGCGTGAAGATTTAAGTTCAAAGTTTTCTAAAGCTACAGAGTGAATTCAAGGCCAGCCTGGGCAATGTAAGGAAACCCTGTCTCAAACACATAAGTAGGAGAGATGATGCCTCAGCGGTTAAAGACACTTTCTTGCAAAGCCTGCCAGCCCAGGTTCAGTTCCCCAGTACTCATAAACCTATATGTACAAAATGGCCCATGCATCTGAATTTCATATGCAGTGGCAAGAGGTCCTGGCTGGCCAGTACTCCCACACTCCCTTTCCCTCTTTTTTTCTCTACACCTGGAAATAATTTTTTAAAGCAAAAGTAAAATAAAAGAACTAAGAATGTAGGTAGCCTAGAGTATATGCCTATCATGCTTGAGTTCCTAGATTCCATTCCAAACATTCCAAAGAAGAGGAGAAGAGGGGAAAATTATAATTCAGACCACCAAAATAATTTATTGAAAATACCTAAATAAAAAGTTGAGCTTGATTTAGTCATAGTTTAAAAGTAAAGCATGTAAGTTATCTGTATTAACCCAGTTAGCTAAATCCGTCCTGTTATCAGACCCATTTATCCTAATGAAAGTTACTAGTGAACTTTGAAAAACTTTGGTTTCCACTATGGAAATGCAGGTACTCATCAAAGGGTTGTTTAGTATTTTCCACACAAGCCACAGGCTTCTCACATATATATATATATATTTGTATATATAAATATATATCATATTTATATGATTACTTACATGATTTGCATCTGTATCACATATTTCATAATTATGACATCTCATTAATAAAGTAATACTGCATTAGTATTGATCAGAAAATGTAAAAAACTAGAAAAACTATACTATCTTGTTTTACTTTTGACAGTAGTTTATTTAATTCAGAATGACAAAGATTTGGAGAACTAACTTATCTATAGTTTTTTATTTTGCCATAAAAGAAAGCTGGATTATTATATTAATAGCTGTCAAGATGGCAAATCCAGCGTCCACGTACCTAAAGCTGGTTTTCTTAAGCTCTAAAGAAAGGCTTCAAGGCTGCTTTTACATGATTAGAAATTGATAGTAGAAGCACACTTACTCCCTCAATAGCAGAGATACTGGCACCAAAATCATGTATGCTCAGATCCTATAAAAACAGTGTGGTGTTTCTATATACCCCCATGCACATCCTCCTGTGTGCTTTGAATCCTCTTTAGATTTCTTATAACACCTATACAATGTGAATGCTATGTAAATAACTTTTAGATTGTATCGTTTAAGAAAGTTTTTTTTCCCAAATACTATTTTTTCTGCAATTGAGTCCCAAGATGCCACAAACCAACAACCTCTTCTAAGTTAATTTTTTGCTTTCATCCTATCTCAGTTTTTACCTACTCAGGCTAGGTGCCTGACATGAGTAGCCAATCCATAGTTTTTACTAATTAAGTAAAAGAAGGAAAGAAAACTGAGCTTCTCTCCCTGTTACCAGGTAGTTTTCTGGGTTAAAATTAATGTAGATTTGCAACAGCAAATATTATGGCTTTCCTTTACTATAAATATCTTACTGAAATTTTGGGAAAGAAATAGTTGAGTGCATCATTTGTTTATTTGACAGTTACTTACAAAAGACCTGTATTTCTCTACATGATTAGGCAAATCGGTTTGTTCACTCTTCATTTTAACATATTTTAAGGTTAATGTATGGTCATTTTATATGAAAATGTATTATTTCTTTGCAGTGCTTGAGCAACACACCTCCACTTACTGAGTACTTCCTCAATGATAAGTACCAAGAAGAGCTGAATTTTGACAATCCCTTAGGAATGAGAGGCGAGATTGCGAAGTCATATGCGGAACTCATCAAGCAGATGTGGTCTGGGAAGTTTAGTTATGTCACCCCAAGAGCATTTAAGGTTAGTGTGATGAATCTTTCACAACAAGATAATAAATAGTGTGCCCAACAGTCAAAATCTGATTCTCAAGTGACAGGGATGAATAATTAATTGTGATTTGCAAAGAAGCGTAGTTAATAAGTAGATAATGTAATATATCTGTGGTGGAAAATTTCTGAGCAGTGATCAGGATGGGTCATTTGGTTTAAAAATCTAGAAAAGGTCTAGGCATAAGAGGGAAAAGGAAAAATGGGGAAAACTGAGACACTGTTATGGTATTAGAATGGCTATGGTGTGTAATGAGCATATAATATAGAAAGCTGCTTTAGGATCCCTATGGAAACCTTAGATGGATATTTTTGAAAGTGTGGAAATAGGTTCGATGCACGTGTGTATATGTAAGTACTGTGCACATGTGTGTGGAGGCCAGGGGAGAAAAGGGGCGGTCATCTGTTGTTCTTCCACTTTATTTCCTGGAGACAGTGTCTGGTGAGCTTGAAGCTACCATACAAGCAGTGAGCCCCCTCAGTTCTCCTATCTCTGCCCCCCCCACTCAGCACTGGGGTTACAGGTCCTCATGCATGCACAGCAAACATTCTTACTCACAGAGCTCTCTCTCCAGCCCCAAATGGATATTTCATATGAAATTCAAAAAATATATTTCGATATGTTATTGTTGACTAACCCAGTTTATTTTTATATTCATGGTAAAAATTTAAGTTTATATAACAATAAAACTAGATTACAAAACAACTACTAAGTAAGAAATATATGTTCAGTGTAGTTCTTAAACTAATTTATTCCCATTTGTGAGTTACTTCTCAGAATTAATAAACTCACAAGTAATCTAATCAAATAAGAATTAAGTTGAAATTTACCGTTATTTTTTTTTAAGTTTTTCCTAACTAATGATATAGGTAATACTTAGGAGAAATCGTAAGACAAGACAATAAGCAATTTTAAGCCATTGTTTTTACAGTTAAATGACATTCATATAGAACAT
Source organism: Zapus hudsonius (assembly GCA_004024765.1). Taxonomy (NCBI): domain Eukaryota; kingdom Metazoa; phylum Chordata; class Mammalia; order Rodentia; family Dipodidae; genus Zapus; species Zapus hudsonius. Next base: position 17,309 of record PVHP010033657.1, read on the forward strand.
CTGCTAAATGAGTATTTTGTTAAATACATACTAGTTCTTTAAAAAATGAGGAACAACCAGCAAATCTAACTACCCTGCATTTTTTTTAGCATTCTAAACCTTGAAGTATAGGCAGGAAAGCCATCTCTCAACCCAATATTTAATTTTGTTGCATTTTTATTTCTTTAAATTGGGTGTCAATATATAGCTTTGAATGTTTCTTTCATACTGTGACTCATACTACATTTCTTTGAAGTTTTTTAATTTTTATTATATGTGTGCATTGTACATTGTATTGTGTTATATAAGGACTTTTTCATAAATTTAAAAGTATATTCTTTGAATATGAATGTTTTTGTTATCTCTGAGACTTTTTACAAGTAGCAAATAATGAGAAATTTGGAAATATTCTTTAGTGATCTCCAGCAAGATATTACTGAATTTCCTATCATCAGTGTTTCATGCCTTATAAAAAATTTTGCTATATATCCTTTCCTCATCAACATTTTTTAAATCTTATAAAAATGATTATTTCAAAATGTTTTCAGGTATGTTATTATCTATATGCAATAAAAGAGCAAGGGCAAGAACCTCTCTCAATGCTGCCTTCTTGACATGTGTAGGAGGCAATAGAAAGGACTAAAGCTAAATGGATAACATTGAAGCACTAGACCAATAATGAAACAGCAGTTACTGACAAGTAAATCTAAGGCCAAACAATGACGTGTGTGTGTGCAGTGCGTGCATATGTGTGTGTTTTTTCATTCTTTGGTTTTTGAGACAGGGTCCTCCTATGTTGCTCAAGCTGGTTAGTCTCTTAAGATTTGGACAAAAGCGTGCTTTTCCCCTTATTCTCCTTTAGTGCTCTAACAATTAGCTTCCTGAAACTGCCCAGCTATAATTTTAAGGATTCCATGTATTGGTTTATTTTGTTCCAGATAAGATTACATGATAAATACATATATTTGCATTTGTATTTTGTATAGTAGTTTTTATTATTCACAAAAATTGTGTTCCATAATGTCACTACAATTACTAAATTTAAAAATACTGAGACATATTCATAGAGAAAATACAAGCTTTGAATCCATCATGCCTTTGGTCACATTTCAATCAACCAGTGTATACCTGTTTTGTGTGTGTTTCTGTTTAAGGACTCTATTTAATACGTGTTTTTAATTCACATGGAATTCATGCTAACAGCATTATAACTCAATCCTTGATAAAACCTAGTTGAATTTTCCCCCAGAAGAGCATTATTGCCACATTGTATTTATAAACTCTAGCCAGCACTGACTATATTTGTAGGCCATTTCCACACCAAATAATCTAGTCAAAAAAGCAAAAAATGTGAAAGGAGGGAAAAAAACAAGGCACTAAATAAATCACAAAAGGACCCTGAAACAAAATGGCATTGTGGCCTTGCTCTGTGAATGTGCATGTCAGAAGACGAATTTTTCACTTAGAACATATTCTCAAATGACTAAAAATGTGTCATAATTCAATTTTATGGGTATACTTTTTAAAGTAATTTTTAATAAGTAAGCAAATTCACAAATGTGGACTCAAGAGTAATGACAATTGAGAGACTAGTTGGAAGACTGTTTCAGTAGAAGGGGTATTGGTAGGGGAATGAGGGGAATGTGGAAGGAGATTATAATCAAGCTGTATTGTCTATTTTTGGAAGTTATCATAAAACTTTTTTTAAAGAATAATGACAATAAACTATATACTTCTGAAGGAATCTTGTCTGTAGCTTGATCTTATGGTTTGGCTGCTCTTACAGACACAGGTAGGACGTTTTGCACCTCAGTTTTCTGGATATCAACAACAAGACTGTCAAGAACTGTTAGCCTTTCTGTTAGATGGACTACATGAGGACTTGAATAGAATTAGGAAAAAACCATATATACAATTAAAAGATGCTGATGGAAGGCCAGATAAGGTAAATTTTGCATTATTATTGTCACCATTATTAAAACTTCCTTATTTCTATGTGTAACTGTGTCTATTTTCCTTATAGGTGGTTGCTGAAGAAGCCTGGGAAAACCATCTAAAAAGAAATGATTCAATCATTGTAGATATATTTCATGGCCTTTTTAAATCAACTTTAGTATGTCCTGAGTGTGCTAAGATTTCAGTAACATTTGATCCCTTTTGTTACTTGACACTTCCATTACCCATGAAAAAAGAACGTAGTTTAGAAGTTTATTTAGTTAG
>PVHP010033658.1:0-19551 GCA_004024765.1 Zapus hudsonius
ACTGTGACTAAAGTGAAGAAAAAGTTCGGGAACTATGAGAAATAAGAAAATGAAGTTTTGCATTTCACATATGAAATTTTAAGTACTGACAACCTCAGCAAACTGTGACTAAAGTGAAGAAAAAGTTCGGGAACTATGAGAAATAAGAAAATGAAGTTTTGCATTTCACATATGAAATTTTAAGTACTGACAACCTCAGGTGAATGACTGTGTTTTTCTCAGGGACAGACTATAGTTGGCTGAATATTCCTAGGATCGGGGTCTCTGCATGCAAGAGAATCAAGCAAGGTAAGTGTATCTGTAAGAGTGTTTATACAATGGGTAGGAAGGAAATGATAGCGAGAGGGGGAAAGGTGGGTATAAAGTAGTATGAGATATCAGTGGACTAGAGATCCCATTGATTTTCAAAAAGTGTGGTAAGGAAGGACAAAGGGACTTTAGCAGATAACCAAATAGGGAAAAGGTAATAGTGGGATCTTTGAGTAGTGATTTAATAACAGTATATTTTTGATATACCTGTAAGGTACAGGAAAGAGGGTGGCTAAGATTGGGTGGGTGGTCAGTGCTCTGGGCTGGGTCATCTTTTGGATACTCAGTCCCATGATATAATAGTTAGAGTTACATGGTAGTGTGGGAGGAGTTCTATCTCAGGTGCATTAGGTAATAAGTAGATGTTAGTAATGAAAAGGGAAGATGATAATGGTTAGGGTAACTAGGTGGCAGGAGCTTCAGGGGAATAGATTTGTAGAAACACACATCAGAAACAATCTTTAATTGGAACTGCGGGTTAAAGATGTGCTCCTAAAACCAAACTATGAAATATGTGACATGTTCCATTTAAGACAATTTCCTAGCACAAATATTTTCATCAGTTCTGAAAGAAACATTGGGAAAGTAAAAAGGAAATAGATGAGCGTGTTGATCTGCTGTTCAACATGCCAGCACTGAAGGGTTCAGGTGGGAGCCGAGGGGCCAAGGATGGATAAGGTAGGGGATTTCTAGGGCTCAACTGCATAGCTGAAACTATAAGGATTGTTAACACGATAAGCAACAAGAAAACAGGAAGTCTGAGTACAAAAATGGCCTTTTTCTTCTATTGGTTTCCCTCCTCTCTGTCCCTATTCGAGGGCCCTCCCCAGTGGGATTGCTGGAATGCTCCTTGGTATGGAGGGCTATGAGTTTTCGAACAGCAGACATTTTTTTTGGGGGGGGAGGGCATTGTCTCTGGATCCCCCCCACCATGGCTCTTACAATCTTTCCGACAATCTTTCCGCCCCCTCTACCACAAAGCTCCCTGAGTCATGGTGGGTGAGTATTAAGTCAGCTTTAGTGTTGAGCTCTTCAGAGTTTCTGGGTTTCTACTCTGGAATGACTATTCAGGGTCTGTCTCTGTTACCCTTGGATTGGTTGTCAGGCTTGTTGTGGAGGTAGCATTCTTTTTCACCTCACCTCTTACTGAGATTACACCTGGGACCTAGATGGTATATTGGGGGTGGTTCATCTGTTGGGAAGTCAACTGTCATTTCAGTTCTTGGTAGAAATGGGCTGTCCTCAGTTCTGTCTTCTGAAAAATACTAACAGATTCTCCAGTGGAGAGTGAGATCATCATGGGTTAAATGATACACACATTGTTAATTTGGCACAATTATAATAGCTGTGGCCTGTCACTGGGTGCCTGGTTAGTTGGGGATTCCTTTTGGAGTCCAGCCTCTTGATCTCCATAGAATTGGATTTGGATCAGCTCCAGTTAGGGCTTGCTCGTCAATAAGCTGGGCTCTTAGCCAATTTGAGAGCTGTTTATTACTTGCCTAGGTTGAGTGACACTATTGCACAGATGTGTATTGCTTGCTATGCTGGTTGCTACTGTATAGCAGTGTCCTCTGCATTCTCCCATTATCTTTTGCCTGATTCCCCTGGAAGCTCATTCAGGGCATTATATATAGCCTGCAGCACTATATAGGCCACTAGGTCTCTCAGTGCTGTGTGATAGCAGCCAGTGGTGTCTTCAGCAATAGGGTATTATCTTTTGCCTGGGGCAGGTAATCGAGTGCTTTGACAGAAGCCTGTTTTATTTTGGGGATCTTGTGGGTCTCTCAATCAACAGCTGTTTGCTACAACAATGTAGGTAGTAGCAAAATTCCAGTGCAGGGGTTTACAAAACTTAGCCAATTGTATAAGGGTTAGGCTTCATCCCACCCTCTTCAGGGTCCTTCTTACCCCGATATTCCTCTGGAGGGTTATATCATGAAACCTCCTGTCCAAGAGAAAGGATTCTATGGTATCAATTGATTTTGGATTTAGTTTTGTTTTTACTTTGTCCCCAATCTCTTACATCCCCATTGTCTGTCTCTCAATTCAATTTGCATGTAAGGTTTGCTTGCTATTTGAGCTTAACCTGATTAGGAACCACAGATGAGGGAGAATAAGTGGCATTGGTCTTTCTGTGTGAGTTGCTGAGTATGATCTGTTTCAAGCCTGTCCACTTTCCTGTAAATTTCATCATGACATTTTTCCTTACTGCTGAGTAGAATCCCATTGTGTATATGGTACCACAGCTTTAATATCCATTCATCCAGTAATGGGCATTTGGGTTGATTACATTTCTTAGCTATTGTGAATTGAGCAGCTATAAAACATGCTTGAGCAAATGTTTCTGCATTGAAGAGAGGAGCCTTAAGGGTAAATGCCCAGTGGAGGGATAGCTGAGTCAGTTGGTAGCTCTATTTTCATTTTATTAGGAGCCTCCACACTGATTTCTACAGTGGTTGTACTAGTTTGCATTCCCAACAGCAGTGAATGAGGGTTGCTTTTTCTTCGCATTCTTTCCAACATGTATCATTGTTAGACATTTTAATGATGGCCATTCTGAGTACGATGGAATCTCATAGTTGTTTTAATTTGCATTTTCTGATGATTACGGGTGTTGAACATTTTCTTAAATGTGTACTGGCCATTTGTAATTCATCCTCTATGAATTCTCTATTCAGCTCACTGACTCATTTTACGAGTAGGTTGTTTTTGTTTTATTACATAATTTATTGGGCTCCTTTTAGGTTTTAGGTATTAGGAATTGGCACCTTGTTGGAGTTGTGCTGTTAGGGATGAACTTATGTGGGTTACAACTTGCTTTCCCTTGTCAGCTTTTGGAACACATTCCTGCTGCTGTTTGCAGTGCTGTGGTGGAGGTGATGTCCACCCTCTCCTCCTGTCCTTGTTTTCCCTGCCATCATAGAGTTTCCCCTGGAGTATATTTCTCCCATCAGCTGCATTTTTTTTTTGTCACAGCAATGAGAAAGGGTGACTACAACTAGTTTATTTATGTGGTAGATTACGTTAATTGATTTCTGTATATTGAACCATTCCTGCATCCCTGGGATGAAGCCTACTTGGTCAAGGTGAATACTGTTTTTAATGTGTTGTTGAATTCGGTTTGCAAGGATTTTGTTCAGAATCTTTGCATCTAAATTCCTCAGGGATACAGGTCTATAGTTCTCCTTTCTTGCTATGTCTCTATTTGCTTTTGGTATTAGTGTTCTGCTAGCTTAGTAGAAGGAGTTGGGAAATATTCCCTGTTCTCCAATTGTGTGAAAAAGTGCTTTCAGTTTTACCATGAAGGTTTGGTAGAATTTGGCTGAGAATCCATCTGGACCTGGATTTTTCCTTTTGGGGAGGATTATTGTATTTTCAATTTCAATGGATGTGATATGTTTGTTTAGGAGCTTTGTCTGCTCCAGATTTAATTTTGGTAAGTTGTATGTGTCAAGGAATCCATCCATTTCTTCCAGGTTCTTCAAATTTATGGAGTAGACATTTTGGAAGTATGTCCTAATGATTCTTCCAATTTCATTGGTGTCATGACCTCTCCCTTTTTATTTCTAATTCTGCTGAGACTTCTTTTTTCCTTTTGATCAAATTGGCCAGGGGTATATCAATCTTGTTTAGTTTTTCAAAGAAGCAGCTCTTTGTTTCAGCTGTTTTTTAAAATTGTTTTCTTAGTTTCCATTTCACTGCTCTCTGCTCTGATGGTAATTATTTATTTCTGTCTGGAGCTCCTAATGTTGGATTGTTCTTGTTTCTCCAATGCTTTTACGTGGGTGGTTAGGTTAATACCTCTGTCTTTGTTATGAAGGCATTTAGCGCTATAAACTTTCCTCTTAGGACTGCTTTCATTGTGCCCCATAAGTTTTGGTATGCTGTGTTTTCATTAAAATTTAGTTCAAGGAATTTCACAATTTCCTTTTTTTTTTAAGGATCTATTCATTGTATAATAGCATATTGTTCAGTCTCTAGAAGCTGGTGTAGTTTCTGTTGTTTGTCTTGTAAGTTTGCAGCTTTAACACATTCTGGTCCAATATGATGCACAGAGTTATGCCAATTTTGTTGAATTTATGGAGGCATGTTTTATGCCCTAATATGTGGTCTATTTTGGTGAAGGTTTTAGGAGCTTCTGAGAACAATGTGTTTGTGTACAATTGGGATAGAATGTTCTATAGATGTCTCTTAGGCCTAACTGATCTAACATGTTGTTAAAATCTATTATTTCCCTCTTGATTTTCTGTTTGGATAATCTTTTTAATGAAGACACTGGGCTATTAAAGTCTCCTACTTTGATGGATGTGGAGGCTATTTTTTTTAACGTCAAGTAAGATTTGCTTTATGAATCATGGTGCCCCTATATTTGGTGCATATATATTTATGATAGCAATATCCTCTTGTTGGATTGTTCCCTTGGCTAGTAAGAAATGACCTTCTTTGTCCCTGTTGATTACTTTGTGTAAAGTCTAATTTATCAGGTATTAATATAGCTATGCTCACTTGTTTAGTTTCGTTTCTTGGAAAATTGTTTTCCATACTTCCACCCTGAGGAGGTATCTGTCTTTAGAGGCGAGGTGGGTTGCTTGAAGGCAGCAGCTGAAATGGTTCATTTTTCTGTCTTTTATGGGAGAGTTAAGTCCATTAATATTCAAAGTTATAACTGTGAGGTTTTCTTTAATCCCTCCAATGGTGGAAGATTTATGGCGATTTTTGTCTTGTACATCACTATGGCCATTCAGATGGTTACTGTGCTTGTCCTCTATTGATTCTTGAGGTTGGTTGCTTGATTCTTTGGTGTGGAGTATTCTCGGTAGGTTTGGCTTTGTGTTCATGAACATTTTCCTTTCTCTATTATGAGGGATACTTTCATTGGGTACAGTAGTTTTGGTTGGAATCCATAGTTTTTAGACTTTGAAGTACCCCATTCCAAGTCCTTCTCACTTTCATGGTTTCCATTGGATGAGGTTGCCTTTATACGTGATGAGTTGTTTTTCTTTTGTTGCTTTTAGCACTCTTTCCTTGCTTTCTATGCACAGCATTTTAACTAAGATATATCTTGAAGAATTACCTCTTGGTCCTGTCTGTTTGGAGTTCTGTGGGTCTCTTATGTCCAGATGGGGTTTTCTTTTGCAAGGATGGGAAAGTTTTTAATAATTTTTTTTAATATGTTCTCTATGCCTTTGGTCTGGATTTTTTCCCCCCTCTTGTATCCCCATGATCCAGATGTTTGGTCACTTTAGATTATCCCATAGTTCCCTCATATTTTTTCATGTATTTATTTGAACTTATCAAACTTTTTAGAATCCTGATCAATTTCTTCTGTCTTGTCTTCCAGGCCTGAGGTTCTGTCCTCCAATTTATTAACTCTGGTACTGAGGGATTCTAGAGAGGTTTTTAACAGATCTGTTTGATTTTTTAAAATTTATTTGTAAGGAAAAAGAGAAAGTATGTATGAGTGCACCAGTACCTCTAGCCACTGATAACAAACTCCAGATACAAGCACTGCTTTGTGCATCTGGCTTTAGTGGGTATTGGAGAATTGAACCTGTGTTGTTAGTCTTTGCAGACAAACACTTTGACTACTGAGCTATCTCTCTGGCTCCGATTTTTGTTTTTTGTTGCATTTTTTTCTGCATTGTCTCTATCTCTTTGTTGAGTTTTACTTTCATGTTTAGGTTTGATTTTCTTAATGCTTCCTGATATTCATTTTTGCATTTGATCATATCCTCATTGAGCTTAGTCAGCTGATTATTGAGGTCCTCTAGCTGTTGGCTTACCTTTGGTTATTTCTCTATTAATGTCCCTCTGATTTTCCTCCATTAAGTTTATTCTGGTGATAAAGCTTACATGCTGTACAAGCTGATTCTGTACCACTTCATTTATGCGATTGTTGAATTTTGCTTCAAGCACAGCCATTATCTTGGTCATAGTTTCCCTGTAATCATGACCTGAGCTTGCTGAGGTCTCATCCTGGGTTTGCATCTCTGTTGTTTCCTCCATAATCTCCCTGGCGACCTCCACAGTGGGGCTAGGTGACCTTGGTGGGGAGCTCTCAGTTTGTGTGTTTTTTCTGCATTGAGATCTACCCATCTCAGGATGAGAGATTTATTTTCTTAAAGAGAAAGGAGTATAGGCCCCTATAGGGCCTGTGGTGTGTCCTGTGTTGGGGTTTGCACCCGATTGCAGTAGGATGGTGTTGTCACCAATGATGCTCAGGTAGTGGAGGTTACAGGTATGCCAGCAGTCTGGGATACAAATGTGGGAGTTCTGAAATCTCTTTTGTCTGCCATCACTGTTCTGGGCCACTCAGGAATCAGGGAGTGCTGGGGCTTCCACACCTGCTTTTATTCCCCCAGTGTTCCACAGATGAATATGTTGTTCATAAGATGGAATTCTTGCTGGTACTCCTGTGGGAGGCACTCAACAGCAATCCCTGTGTTCCCCAGTTGGAGTAGGAGCCAGGCTGTTCCTTCTGATATGAAGGCTTCAATAAGTAGATGTTCTGGGCAGTGAATCTCGGCACCAGAGGGTCTGCAGTGGGTAGTGGTACAGGGAAAATGGGATGGAAAGATGGTAGTACTTGTTGAGGAGATCTGAGTGATGCTGAGTAGATGGGGGTTTGCAGCAATGCATAGCAGATAAGGGAGGGTAGAATTGGTGCCCATTTTTGCTGGCCACTGAAATCTGCCTGCTGGAGGGCAACTGGAGATAGATAGAACAAATTCTACCCTAGCCCTTGGAGGGGGTAGATTATCACTTGCAGTGAGGATCTCCTGCTAGGAGGGGAGTAAAAGCACAGGGGGTGGGAAGGTGGGGGATGTGGGGCTGGTGGAGGACAACACAATCTGGTGAAGATTATTAGGGAAGTGGTTCTGCCTGGTAGATGGTATGTGGAGGGGGGTGGAGGGGGATAAGTACGTGGGGGTGGATAACACATGTTCCCACCTTTGCTCTAAGGCATTGACCCCTGGGGTGGGGGTGGGGCTCTGCTTATCTGCTGGAACCTCAGTTGAGGCTCCTGGGCACTGATAGTGGTAGCAAGTGGGGTGAGAGGAGCATGGAACACTGATGGCAGGGTCCTGCTCCAGGCTACAGAGCTAGTTAAGGCTCCCAGGTGCAGTGCCTGGGGTTAGGGAATTGCCTTTGTAGAGATCTAAATATGGTCTGTTTCTGACGTGGCCACTGGTGTGGTGATCAAATGTGAGGCATGGGGATGTGTCAGTGTGAGCTCCGGTTCTGAACTCTGCGAAGTGGCTTGGTAGGTTATTCCCTCATACAAGTACATGGGATGTGGGGGAAGGTCCGAGCCCCTAGGTAGCCTGTCAGCAGGTGGGGCTGCATGGGTCATAGAATGTCCTCACCTGGAGATGCACCCATAATAAAGGGGGTTGGGCTCAAGCTGCCTAAGTCCCCCATGCCTGTCTAAAGGAAGATTTTAGACCTGCACTTACCAAAGCCCCCAAAATTCTTGCCTGTGTTTTCCCGTGGCATACTGGTGTGGCTACATATTCACTGTCTTGACCAGAAGTGCAAACATGGTTCTTAGGAAATACCAGAGACAATTTTGGTTGCTACTAATAGTTAAAAGGTAGAAACAAGAGAGGGCAGTTCTCCACAAAAGAATTACCCAACTCAAAATATCAATAGTGAAGCACTTAAGAAACCTCAAGGAAGAGGAAACAGCAAAAGCAGGACAATGAAAACAGAAGACATTCAGGAAACACACACACACACACACACACACACACACACACACACACACACACACACACACAGAGTCTGGTTCAGTGGAAGCATCAGATTGCATCAGGGGAACAAGAAATAAAGCTGGAATTGTGGCTGGGATAACAATGTATGTAGGTAAAGAGCTGCCATTTATTTCAGGAGATGGAAAAAAGAAAAAGAGTCTCTGAAGGTCTTTGAACAAATCAATGTTATGATACCACTGTGTCGGGAGGCTTCATATATCACTGAAGCCTTACTGATAATCTGTGTTTTCCATTCACAAGCACTTTAAAGCATAACTTCAATTGGTATTTAATACTTATTTTAGGACCTATTCATTTAACTGAACAGTAAGGCTCTGAGTGAGATAGTTACATCAACCTGAAATTCAGATTATAGAAGCTTGATCATCTCTCAAACAATGATTGTGTACATTTAAAGATTATACTATGATACATACATAATAGTCACTATACTAAAACTGATGTAACCATCATCACACATAGCTAGCGACCCATCTCCCCAAAGCATTTGCAATATATTCATTTCTAGCTATAGTCTTTATATTATGCATTGGGATCTCTTCCAACTTCCAATTTCCTACTTGGTATCCTTTAACTTTGTCTCCTTATTTCTTCCTTAACAGCCTTATAGTAACCATTTTTTTTAATATTTCACTTATAAGTCATATTAAATATTTTTTGGCATCTGCTTAATTTCATTTAGTATAATGTTTTTCAGATCCATCTAAGCTCTAACAGCAGATCTTCTTTAAGTCTAATAATACTCCCCATTATATGTACACATATACATACCTCACAGTATCTTTATCCATTTATTTGTTGATGTACACCTCCAGAAATATCTTTATCTTGGCTATTGAAAATAAGGCTACAATGAACATGGCAGTACAGACACTTTTACAAGATATTGATTTAATTTCTTTTTGGTATATATCTAGATAAGTGGCAGTTGGGACATGGCAATTCTATTTTTAATTTTTTTGTTTGCTTCTGTGTAATGGTGATGGTAGGATGTGTGTGCAAGCACTTGCATGGGCCTTTGCAGTGCCCCAGGAGCTCATTTCTGATCAATGGGTTGTGGGAAGTGCTTGTCTGCAGTGGTTGGATCTGAATGTAGGATGTCCTTGCTCTATTGCCCTTCTGCCCATTTTCATTTTGAGCTGGTATTCTCTTACTGCTACCACAGCTTGCTGCTTTTCTTAGGCAATTTCCTAGTCTCTGCTCCTTTTTTGTGGAAAGTGTAGCCAAGCCTAATTGTTTATATGAGATCTGGAGATTCAAACTCTGGTGGTTTGGGGTCCCCTCAGGGACTTATGCTAGGGTAGAAAGTGTTTTTAATTGCTGAGTAGATCTCTGTATCCCCTATTTTTACCTTTTTAATAAATGTGTGGCTATATCAATGTACACTCTCATGATCAGGATAACAGAATTCTCTACACCCTTGTTAATACCTGTTATCTCTAGTCTTTTTTTGGCAGTAGGCATCCTAATGGGTGTGACAGCTCATAAATTTTGAATTCCTTAATGATTAGTGATTTGAGGACCTTGCTATAAACATGTTAGCCATTTTTATGTTGTCTTTGGAAAAATATATATTCAGGTCCTATAACCACTTATAATTAAATTATACATTTTCTTGTTATTCAGTTTTACATACTTATTATACACTTTTATAATTTTTTTGTTTGTTTTTCAAGGTAGGGTCTCACTTGAGCCCAGGCTGATCTGCAATTCACTATGTAGCCTCAGGCTGGCATTGAAGTCACAGTGATCCTCCTACCTTGACCTCCCAAGTGCTAGGATTAAAGGCACACACCTGGTATTATTATAAATTTTAATATTAACTGCTTATCAAGAATGTGGTTACGTGGTTTGCAAATGCTTTTCCTAATCAAAAGGTTGCCTTTTCCTTAAAAGCTAACCATGCAAAGCTTTCAAATTCTAAAAATAAGAGAAAACTTAGAAAACTTAATTTCTTCTCTCTTTATTCCCAAAGTCTACTTAGGAGTTCTGCAGAACAATGAGATGTCAGGAAGATGACAGACTCAAAGAAGGTCTCAATTTTTTACATAAGACCTCTCTAAATTGGAATATCTTGTTAGATATTGGAACTACTCTTAGGAGCTCAAACCTAAGGCCCTAGGCTTCTCTAGTCACTTAAGCCCCGCCCCCTTCCTGGAAAGAAATGCAGAGCTTCAGAACCTCTGCCACTGCCTAGCTGCTCTCTAAGTTTGCTTGGCTCGCTTCAATCAGCAGTTACTTTCTGTATTGATGGTGATTTATAAAAGCCTGAATATAATAGAGGCAGTCTCTTCCTAAGAAGAAAATATTAAGTTATCTTTTCTGTTCCTTTCTCTGAAAATAAATTAAGACAACAATCAAGGTCACAAAGACAATAATACCCCCCAAATGAATTAGATTCTGACAGGTGAAGAATTTAATCTACAGGCAGCCATTCTGTTCTGAATGATAACCACACTGCCAAAGTATCATTTATTCTTTCTTTAGTGTACCAAATGGGGCCCTGGTGACACTAACGAGCTAACACCATTTCAACATTCCTCTGTTTAGACTCAAGGAAAGCTTATTCACAAGAGAATGTTCAGTGAACATTTATCAGAGAGAGAAGCCCAATTCAACACACCACATGCACAGACTGGCTCAATAAATCCCACAATGGGAAACATCTTTTCTCAGGGTAAAGGAGGGTTCCGATTTCTTCACATATCAAAGCTTAAGAGGCAAGAATATTTAGGCAGAATGCAGAGAGTAAAAGAAATGGTACCAAGATACAAAAAAATCAATTAGTATCTTTTAATAGGTATTAAGTTCAGTGAAAATGAGATAAAGGGTAAGTGAAACAACAATATGAATTCTAGCCTGGCATGATGGTTCATGCCCATAATCCCAACAATTGAAAGGCTGAGGTAGGAGGACTGGGGTAAGTTCTAGAACCTCTCAGAGCTACAATGAAACACTGCCTCAATAAAGCAAGCAAACAACCAACATAAATATGAACAAAACTGAAAATAGCTTATGAAATCAATTTTAACAAAAAGCTTCCTTTTATTTTCCTTTAAGAATAACACTTAAAGAGGTGACTCTCTTGAAAAGCCCACACTTGTTCTATCTGGAGTGCTTCACTCTCCTTCTATCTACCTTCCTTTCTGCTTTTTAATGAATCCAACTTTACTTCATATTACAAATAAAGAATACATAAAGAGTTGAGAATCTAGCTCAGTGGTAGAGCACTTGCTTAGAATACACTGGGCTTATTAAGCATGTCCATCCTCATCTCTTAAAAGAAGGAAGGAAAAAGGAAAGCAGCCAAGTATGGTGGCCTATAGCAGAAATCCCAGTTCTTAGGAAATTGAAGGATCATGACTTCAAAGCGAGCCTGTGATATACGGAGAGACTGTCTCAAATCAAAGCACTATATTCACTGAACCATCTTCCCAGGCCCTAGAAAACATTCTTTTTGTGGTTCATTATACTTAGTTCATTTGAAAAAAAACACCAGTGACCCACACTTATTTCTTTTTATTTTAAAAATATTTTTATTTAGTTACTTGCAAGTAGAGATAGAAAAATGCATACATATATATATATGTATGAGTGTGTGTGTGTGTACAGAGAGAGATAGAGATAGAATATATGTATATGCACACCAGGGCCTCTAGCCACTGCAAACAAACTCCAGATGCATGCGCCACCTTGTGTATCTGGCTTATGTGGGCATTGGGGAATCGAACCTAGGTTGCTAGACTTTGCAAACAAGTGCATAAACTGCTGAGCCATCTGTCTAGACTCCCTCCCCACTCATTTCTAAGGCTCATCCTCCTTGGAACTTTTTCATAGCACCTCACCTAGGTTTTTCTTCAAAAATTCAAAATTCCTCTTTTCTCGTTTGCTTCCTCATCCCCTAGGAGCTACAACAAATTCCATAAAGGGAAGAACAGTCATTTGTGTTTGAAAGAGCACATGATAACTACTAAAATGTGTTTGATGAATGACTGACCAAACTAGCAGAAACATTTTATAGCAGAATCAGTAACTGATTCAATATATATTATAACATACAACTGATGATCAGTAACCTTACTGGGTCCTTTTCAATGTTTTATAAACATCTTAAAGTGTACCACATACAGTATAAGTAAGCCTTTTTATGTAGGAATGCTTTTAATGGTATAAGTACATATCTGAAAGCAGACATGGTATAACTGTTTTCTTACAATAGCTACCACTTCAAAGTATCTTTATCTTCAGAAATAAGAGTCTCAAGGAACAAAAGACACTTGCCCGAAGCACAGGACATGAGGAGAAGATCTAAAAGCCTGAACGTTTGGATGACACAGCAGTGGCTCTTGCAGAGCTGTGCCTGGCTCAAGAGCGTGACTGTTAAATGATGCTCACTTACCCTTCTGTGATTATAACTCTCTGGAAAACAATTATATAGGACCAGATGTCCAGTTCCCTACAACTATTTTATCTGATTACAACAAATTTTACAGACAAAATTTACCAGTTAATTATTTCAATGACCAAACTGATCATGCTAATGAAACTATGGTTTGTTTAAAAAGAAAAACAAAAACTTGAACTATGAAATAAAACTAAACTTCAAATTTATTTGTTTAGAACCAGGGAATAGACATTTAACATATTATCTGACATAATGAAATTTAGTTGTGTTTTTAATACATAGGAAATTCATATTTCATACATACAAATACCATTAGCTATTTTAACTAAGTCAAGATTTTCCGTACTGCTATTTCCATGCGACAACTAATATGCCACACTATGATAAAAGAACAAAGGGACTTAATATCTGCTGCTTAATAAAAGATAATGAAAAGGTTCAGTAACTGCTTAAGGCCAACACACTGTGTTCTCTCTCTGTAAATATAATCCGTGCATTCATTTGAATCTCTTTTTAATAAATATATTTTTAGAATTTACAGCAACTTCTCCTTCTCTATCATCATAACAAGAAAAACATGAACTTGTCTAGTTTGTCAAAAGACATTAGGCCAATGCTGGATTTATTGGAGCATTTTCTATTTTTCAGCTGTAGGAAGTAGGTGTCCAAACATTAAACACCACGTGTAATCAATGAACGTGGAACATTCGGTAGTACAAGTGGTCTGGACTCTTTAAAAATTCAATATCATGGGCAAAGGACATGACTCAATGGTTAAAGGTGTTTGCTTCCAAAACCTGTCAACCTGAGTTCAATTCCCCAGCACCCATGTAAAGCCAGATGCAAAAAGTAGCACAGACACAACCAACCCCCCCCACTTTTTATTAAAAATATTTTTAATATTTTTATTATATTTAATATTCAATATTGAGAGTTGGGGAGATAAACACAAACTTTTGCATAGTCCTTAAAATCTTAAAACCAAAATTACGTATTTTTTTCTGAAATAGGGTCTCACCTATGCAGCCCAGACTAGCCTTGATTTTGTGATCCTCCTGTCTCAATCCCCTATGTACTGGGATTATAATATATTTTCTTGCACACTGTGACTATATTTAGAAAATCAACCTGGTGTACACAAACCAGTAACTATGTCAGCATCTAGGACTCCAAGTACTGAAGAAATTTTGCTTTCTAAAGCAAAAAAATGTAAAGTTAAGGTTCTTTATTCCTAGCCAAGGGACCTTCTAGGGAATTTATGGATTGGTTTTGGGGTATTGATGAATATTAAATTTTTGTGGGTATTTTTCTTGAGAGATGTTCTGTAACTTTCTTTAGATTCTCAAAGAGGTTTGGGACCACAAAATGTTACAAATATAGCTCTAGACAGTTATATAAAACTGAAGAGGTTATTATATAATATATCGTAATTTAACATTTGAAACAAAAAGCCTCATGACTTCCATGATGTGACTACTAAAGATATTTAGCACCTGTAGGTCAGCTTTACAATATGTATGCTAGAATCAATAAAAAAAAATTTGATTGTATATGTGAGCACTAAAACGTAAATGCATATAAACTGCTTAGAATTGTGTCAGGACCCTGTAAATGCTCAAATAATGATGGCTGTTATTATTCCTGACAGTATTTCAGATAAATACTAAAACAGATACTAACAACTCTAGTGCCTTGGTGAACATTTATTTAGGTATATATCCCTTGAATAAGCTCTAGTACAATGAACAGGTCCTCGTAGCTATGAAATGAGCAAATGCAATACTGCTACAACAGAATAACATCTCTGTAAAGTTTCTCTCAATAGTGTTTATTCTCGTAATAAATATAAGCATTAGCAAAATTATTGCGTATTTGCAATAAAACATTTTCTCTTACTTTTTCCTAGTGTTCCCATCCTTATCAGAGAATATAATCAGTAACAACAGAAACAACTGAGTTTTTAGTAAACAGGTCTATTCATCTTTGCTGATAAACATCACCTATTATTTTGACCAGAACTGCAATCATTTCCAGTGGAATTTATTTAGCAGTGACTTGGACTATCACCCCATGTTATCTGAGGTTGAGAGGTTTCATTAGTATTTTCATGTATTTTAAGAAAAATGAACTAAATTCTTCAAAAGAATTTTTAATTTGCTTAGATGAGATTCCCACAACTAACATTTGTAAACTTTGTATATATTTCTGAAAAACCCCTTCTAGAATTTCTTAAAGACTATTTAACAATGCATGTTTAATCAGACATGGTGGCACACACCCTATAATAATAGCACTAGGGAGGAAGAGGCAAGAAGCTCTTTGAAAGTTCAAAGCCAGGTTGGTCTATAAAGAGAGTTCCAGGCCAGCTAGGGCTACACAGTGAGATACTGTCTCAAACAAAATAAAACAAAACAAAACACAAGACTGAACCCATTGGCATAAAAAACAACACGTTTAACTTCTGCAAACATATGATTTCAATAAGAATTTCCTTTGTTACTTGTTAAATTCAGCCAAGTAGGGATAGTTTGATCACTTAATGAAAGGAATATGATAGCTATGTTTAGATACTGTTCTGCTACGCAAATGTGACCTTTTAAAATTTTAACATATTTGTTGTTAATAATTAGATGCATTGTATGAGCAAGTCTTGTGATGTTACCCCATTTCCCTCCTCCCTGTCCCCAACCAGCTGAGGGCCCTTCTCAGTGGAATTGCTGAACCGGTACATGGAATAGGGGTTATGAACTGTACAAGCAATAGTCAGTTTTTTATTTTGTGTGTTGTTAAGAGGGGCAATATCTCTGAATATTCTCCCCAAAATGTGACTATTTATTTGATAGTCATAAAATTCCTTTTTGGTGCCAAGCACTGTTCTAGCCACTAGAAAAATGACAGTGAACTAAAAAAACAAAAATTTCTGTCTTCATCAACTTCTATTATGAAATGGCATAGTAAAACTAAGCATATAATAATACTTTAGTAGGTGATGGGGCCTCAGAGGAAAACTAAAGCAGAACAGGTGCCAAGCTGAGTAAGCAAGAGGTGATTTTGAATATAGCAAGACAAATAAGGTAACATGTAAATAAAATGTGACAGACGTCAAGAGCATTTGGATAAATTTGAAAGAGGTGATAAGGATATTGGTAGAAATATTCTATGCAGAGAAAAATAGCTTTATTACTCAAGGCCAAAGATTAAAGCCTCTCTTCAGTGTCTTTAAACAGAACTGAGACTGGCGGCACAATGAAAATGTAACAGAAAAATCAATCCAGAATCAGTCAGCTTAAATTATATCATTTTATTTGATACTTGTTTCTCAAATAACACTTAGATGTCTCATAAAGGAACACATCTTGTTTATTCGTTTGGAGACAGTCTTACCATGTAGCCCAGGTTAGTCTAAAACTTGCCATCTTTGTGCCTGTGGCTCCCGAGTGCTAAGAATACAGGTACTACACCACCATGCATGGCTATGGAATTCCTTTTAACAAAGTGTTTTAGGTTCAGCAGTCATCAGGCTGGACTTACTAATTTGTAATTAGTTTTCTATATAAAACTGTTGTTGCACATTCTAAGTATAAGCTTTTTTTTCTAAAATAGTTCTACTGTTCCCCCAAAAAAATGCTGAGAAGAGAGAAAAAAATCAAACATTTATTTCACTTGTGTCACAGTGCTTCAGATGACTGAAGAGGCGACAGCAGGAGTTCTTTCTTTTAAAGGCAATTCAAGGAACAATATGAGCTGAGGAGTCAAGGACTTTTGGACACTTCTATTGAAAAAATGGTCTTGACCATGACCATCACAGCTGCCAAAGCTACCACAAGACTTTATTGTGGATGGTCTTTAAAAAATTGAAGCTATTGGCCAAATTCAATATCAGAAAAGAGAGAAAAGTTATGTGTCTCCTTAATGAGCTGAAACACAGTAATATCTGCAGAGTATTTTTGATTTCTGCCTTCACCTAACCCCCCCAAAATGTATGGTTCTGGTCAAGACTCCAAATTTAACTACTGAGATACTTGAAACAAAGGGACAGAGTAATATATTAACACTATGATGATACAATCAGAAAAATTCAAGCTCAGATATTCTGTAAAAGCCATTTTTTCCTTGTCTGTATAGATCCCTGTTTAGCTTCTGATTTGAAAAAAAAAATAGTAGTATAGGCAAACATGTAAATAATGACTAAATACTTAATAAAATTTTTTATTGGTCTGGGATATGGTTAGGTGGTTAAAGCACTTGATGAAAAACCTGCTGGCCTGGATTCGATGTCCCAGAACCCACAGAAAGTCAGACTCAAAGTGGTCCCTGAGTCTGCAGTGCAGCTGCAGTGGCAAGGGGTTCCGTTGTACCCATACAAACACGTGTGTGCCCACAGGCATGCACACAGTTAAATAAATTTTAAAAAGTACTATTAGACTTCTTGCTTTTTTTTTTTTTACAAACATTATTGTAATTGAGAGGTACACACTGAGGAATTTACAAATGAACTTATATAAAGAGATGGATACAGAGACATGTGGTGGGTAAACTGTGGCTACTGAATTTGTATGTATACTATATACAACACTATGTTTAAATTTTTTTAAATAAAAGCTTTGGTGGCTGGAGGTGTAACTCAGTGGTAGGGTGTTTATCTAGTGTATGTGAGGCACTGGGTTAAATCCCTAGCACTACATACAAAAAGTGTTTACATGCCTTTTTTTTCAGTATGTATATTAAATGTTCTATTATTAAGTTTATGGTATTTATTAATTATAAGACTTTAATACAAAAGGAAAGAAATATCAAGCAATAGCTATCTAAATTATCATGACTTCGTTAAAAGTTGAAAATTCAAATTTTAAGGTGGATAGCAAGCAACAAAAAATACAAGAACTAGAAACATTACTATACTTAGTATTTTTCCATATATTCAGTAATATTAACATTTTGCTACTTATATACTATAACCTTTTAACAGTTTAATCTAACAGGAAGCAAATTAGGACATGCTTATTAAGAAGAGTATTTAAAATCCCATAATCCTTATGCAAAGCAAATAGCTTACATTTATGTACAACTCACCTGCTGTAAAATCTTCAGTCAGATCAATAAAAGCATGAGAATGTGGAAGTCTCATTTTACTTTCACTGGTCAATGCAGGATGCCACGATAAATTTCTAAAATATTAAAATAATTTTCTTAGGGTAAAGAGTATTGATATAAAAGACAAAATATCTGCATATATAAACATTTTAAGCTTATTTTATTAAGATATATTTCATATACTATAAACTTTGCTTTTAACATATACAATTCAGAGTTTAAGTACATTCACAGTATATAATCATTACCCCTCTTGAGCGCCATAGCATTTGTATCACCTTGAGAAGAAATCCCATATTAATTAGTCATTTCCCATTTCTATTCCTTATAGCCCTTATCACCTACCAATTTTCCACTTTTATACATTTTCATATTCAAAGACATTTCATATAAATGGAATCACACGACATGTAGGCCTTTGTATCTGGCCTCACCCATGTTTTCAAGTTCACCCGAAACCACACTTCATTCCTCTTTTATATAGAGTAGTGGACTTTCTACTCAATTGTATGACTTTACATTTCAATTACCCACTTACCTACTGATAGAAATTGGGTTGTTTCTACTTTTTGGGTCTAAAGTTTTCTGGGGACATATATCTTCAGTTCTTTTGGATATATTCCTAGAATTGCTGTCATTTTTACCTTTTTGAACATTTATGAACTGTTTTCCAATGTGGTTTTGTCATTTTACATTCCTGCCAGTAAGGAAGGAAAGTTCCAATGTATTTGTCAGTACTTATACCACCAGCCCAGAGGTTTGGTTTGCATATTCCCTAAGTGTAATGATGTTGAGTAAATTGTCAAGCACTTCTTGTCCATTTGTAGATTTTCACTTGAGAAGTATCTACTCAAATCTTTTGCCCATTTTTTACATTGTGTTATTTTTTGCTTTATTCTTGACTTGTATGAGGCTTTAGGTATTATGGAAATGAGAACTTTATCTGTTTTGTAACTTGCCAATATTTTCTGCCAGTCTGTGGGTTATCTTTTACTTTCTTGATAGTGGTCTCAAAAAACTATTTTTTTTTATTTTGATAAAGTCTAATTAGCCTATTTTTCTTTTTGTTATTTATTCTTTTAGTACTGTAGTCAAGAATTCATTGCCTAATGAAGGTCATAAAATTTACCTGTTTTCTTTTAAGAGTTTTATGGTTTTAGCTCTTGTTTGCCGTGATTTTTCAGACACACACACACACACACACACACACACACAATGCCTTAATATCATATAGATGATTTAGACAATGGAGAATGTTGAGTACTTTCCAGTAAGAAGTTTTGGACCATCTGAAGAATGTACTTAGAACCTTTAGCTCATCACAGCATATGCAAAATATTAACTCAAAAAAAGATAAAAAGGCAAAATATAAAATTCTCAGAAGCCCAGGTAAATTTAAAAAAAACTTTGGATTTGGCAAGGAATTTTTGTCTTGTTCTCATTTTCTCTCTCTCATACTCTCTCTCTCTCTGTTACACACACACACACACACACACACACACACACACACACACACACACACACACAGCATCTATAAGGCACCAAAGAAAAAATTAAATTGAGACAATAAAAAAAACTGAAAAACTTGGTACATCACAGAAAGTGAAAAGACTACTTGAAGTAAGTAGTAGTATCCTGAGAGGGCAGGAGGCATCTTCAAGTTACACCTACTGATGGCCTGAGAGTACGGAACACACTGCTACATGACACAGACAAGTCAAGAAGTGCCCATCTGTTGCAGTCAGCTTTCTAGTTGCTGTGCAGAAAGAACCCAAACAAAAGCGGCTTGTGGAGGAATGGGTTTATTTGGCTTACGGACTCGAGGGGAGACTCCATTCTGGCAGGGAAAACGATGGCATGAGCAGAGGGCTGGACATCACCTCTGCCACAGCACTGCAAACAGCAGCAGGAAGGTGTGCCAAACACTGGCAAGGGGGAGCTGGCTTATAACCCCCATAAGCCCACCCC
>PVHP010033659.1:0-19536 GCA_004024765.1 Zapus hudsonius
GCAGTTAGAATAAGTTAGGCTTTGATCTGCTTCTTATCTTGTGGCCTGCCTAGGGGCTTTGGAGTTTTCAGGATTGCTAAGATTTACAGGGGCCCCCGGAATTTGCCTCAACTTCCTTCAGAAGGAGACTGTCCCAGAAGCCTGCCAGACTCAGCAAAACCTTACTTCCTCCATGCCTCATTAGCAGAGTACCACATCCTTTCATCTACGGAAGGGCCTTTGTATCTGTTCCCTATTTCTGGCTTCCATGAGCAGTGCTGTAATAAAAACGGAAGTAGATGTATCTTTTGGTATAAAGATCAGGTCTCAGTTGCATATACATTAGGGGAATCGGAATTAGTAGAATAGTTCATCCTGTTAGCCTGTTTTCCATAAGGCTATCCTAATTTCCCTTCCCACCAACAGTGTAGAAGCAT
The DNA here is from genome assembly GCA_004024765.1 of Zapus hudsonius. Lineage (NCBI taxonomy): Eukaryota > Metazoa > Chordata > Mammalia > Rodentia > Dipodidae > Zapus > Zapus hudsonius. The sequence continues at coordinate 417 of PVHP010033659.1, forward strand.
TTCCATTTCCCCACACCTTTTCCAGAGATGGTTTTTATTGTTGTGCTGATAGCTAACTGAGGTTAGATGGCCTCTTGCTGCAGTTTTGGTTTGTGTTTCCCCACTGATAGGTTAAATCCATCATGTTTCCATGTTGGTCCTTTGTGAGTCTTCAGAGGATTGTTCAGTGCATCTGCCATTTTATGTATTGGATTTTCTTTCTTTCTTTCTTTTCTTTTCATTATTATTATTATTATTATTTTGTTGTTCATTTTTTCCAATTCTCTCTGTATTCTGAATAAGGACCTCTGGTCAGCCATGACATTTCAAACACTTCCTCCTGTTCTGGGTTGTTTCTTAGTCTTGCTGATTGTTTCCCTGGCCTTCCAGAGGCTTCTTAGTTTGATGTAATCTCATTTGTTTTTACTTTTTTGCCTGTGTTTTACATGCTTTCTAAAACAGTGCTGCCTGTGTTGATGCCTTGAAGGGTTTGCTTGCATCTTCCTGTATTAATTTCATGCTTGGGGTATTTTGAGTGAATTTTTGTGCATAGAGAAAGAATAGGATCTAGTTTCATCTGTTTGCACACATATACCTCTTCTTTCAAACACCATTTATTGGAGAGACTGGATTTCTTCCACATAAAGTTTTTGGCACCTTTCTCAAGAATCATTCGATTGAGGGGTTGGCATGACTGTTCAGAGGCTAAGAGCACTTCTCCCACAAGCAAGAGCACAGGAGAGGACCAGATTCCCCTGTCTTAGTCCTCAGCACTCATGTAAACACCTAAGCATGGCTATGAGGTGTATCAATGAAACATTGTACCCTTTGATCATCTTGTCTCTCCCCCACCCACAGCAGCTTCTCTTAAACACCAGTGAAGTCTCTTTTCAGATTCCACATATGTGAAATTGTAAGAGACCTATTGTTCTGTGTCTGATTCATTTCAACTAATGTAATATCCTCCAGGCTCATCCATGTTCTTCCCAATGGCAGAGTTTCCTTCTCTTCAAAGACTGAATATTATATTCTATTGTATATAGATGCACCACAGTTTCCTTTCTGTTCACTTGTTAGTAGTCATGGATACTGCATTCATATACTAGTTATCAAAGAAATAAAGAAAAGGGAACCCTTATTTATTATTAAAGCAAATGTGTTTCCATTATGGAAAACACTGGAATTTCCTCAAAAAAAAAACTAAAAAAATAGTGCTACCATATGATCTAGCAATCATATATTTAAATATATATGTAAACATATATATATGCACACACACAAATGAACTGAAATGAATATTTTAAAATGATTTAAATACACATATTTTCTTTGTTCTTTTTTCTTAATGTTTATTTCACAGTTCTTGAGGCAAAAATTGAAGTAAATAAGAAGTAAAGTCAAATAAATTGAAGGTAACACGATTTTTCAAACATCTAGACTGAGAAATAAAAGCTGCGGAAAAATGAAAATTTCTTTCTGGAGGGAGAAGTAGATGACAGGAAACATGGGTTTCCTAGGGCTGTTTTCACAAAGACAAAATCAAGAAGGAGAACATATTCTGAGGAACCTAATCTCAGAGATGGGTGTGAGCCGCAGTGCTTCCCCGTCCTGTTTCTAAGCAGCCTTCCTGGGAAGTGCAGGAGGAAATTTCCAAGCCAAGATGCTCAACGGATTTCAATAACGTCATGTAAAATGCATATCTTTTAACTCCACTACAAATTTTCTATCTAGACTCAGAGGATTGAAAACATGTTCCTCAGCTTCTGTCAGCAAATGACAAGTTCTGTTTCAGAAAAGTCAGTCTGCTTGAAGTTCATACTGTTGGTATAGAAAACTTAAAAGATACATTTAGATGCCCTCTTTCTCCCAAGATCTTTGTAGAGCACTTTAACTTATTGAAGAAGGAGGGGGTATGATTCTTCAGAGGCCAGGGGCATTCACAGTTATACATGGCATGGGAGATCAGCGAATGACATTCTTGCCTCTTCTTGGTGCTCCTACAGATTACTTGAGAATTACCAAGAAGGATTAGTACAGGAAGAGCTTTCAAAAGTTCTTCAAAAGTAACATACACAAAAGTTTCCAATTAGATTTACACGGTTATTCATCTGCTCCTGGTTTGCTTTCCCTTGGAATTATAATTATAAACAGTGTCTTACCGATACTAAGGTAACCCTGTAATTAAGGAAGTTCATGAAAGGAACTATATTTCCTTTTTCTCTACATTTAAGTCCTGGAAAATATCTTAACATTTTTAAGGAAAAAAAGCATGACATTTGGGATATAGTTAAATAGGGATGAGAAATGTTTTGTTTGTGAACCTACAATTAGTTTTGAAAAATTGCTTAGTAAAAATATTGTTTTATTCCCACAACAGATGAAATTATACTTAGGTTTTAAAATTTATTCCCTACTAAGATATAAGATGGAAAAAAATCTTGCCAGGATCTCATTGATAACCTCTATTACTCATCTGGAAATTCAGCAAATATTCTTTTTAAAAAATGTTTTTAATCTGACAGTGAGTATGGGCATGCCAGGGCCTCCATCCATTGCAAATACACTCCAAATGCATGTACCACTTTGTGCAGCTGATTTTACACAGGAATTGGGGAATACAAAGCCCAACATCATTAGGCTTTGCAGGCAAGGGCCTTAACCACTGAGCAAATATCTCTCCAGCCCTCAGCAATTATTCTTTAAGAAGAAAAGTATTTTACTATGACATTTCTTAAAATTTTTTAATTTAAATAGGAAAAAACTGACAGAATCAACAAATTATAAAACTTGAATTAGTGGAAAGATAGTCCATATTTACAGAAAACTTTACTTAGAGGCTGAGGAAATGGCTCATTCAGTCAAGTGCTAGCTACAAAATCTTGGGGACATGTGTTTAGATGGCCCAGCACCTACATAAAAGCCAGCATGGTGGCACAGAGTTGTAATCCCAGTGCTCTGAAGGTGAGTTTGGACAATCCTGAAGGCCTGCTGGCTTAGCTTGTGTAGAAGAGTTAGTGAGCTCCAGGTTCAGGAAGAGATCCTGTGGCAATAAAATAAGAGAGAGAGGGATTGAGGAAGATGGCTAACATTGACCTCTTGACCTCTCATCTCCAGACTCACACCCACACACATATGAACACACATACTTACATCACACATACCTCATACAGATTTCAAAATAGAAAGCTTTTCTTAATAGGCTTAAGATTCATTAAAGACATTTCTACTTCTCATTCCCAGTAAAGTCAGTAAAAGATGTATCATATTTTGTAGATTACAATCCAGAGTGCGAAAATATAGAAAGACTTAATAACTTTGTGAAGAGCATTGGCAAGTTCTTCATACCTTGGAAACTGACATGAGTCCTTCAGTATCATTCACAGTACTGTATTCATTAGACAATGTGAGATTAATTTTGAGATAGAGAATCTTGGACTTGAATTATACTTATGGAAACAATTAATAGGCTTGACCTTAAATGTTCACAGAGTAAGAAAAATAGCCTTCTGTTAGTCAGATATGGCAGCGGCTAGGTGGGTGTGCTACCGGTCTTGCCAACAGACTCTTCCCAAAATATTATATCATCTTTCTGGAACACATGCTGCTGCCCACGTTCATTATGTGTTTGGATGACAGGCTATTTTCTGGAATTAGATAATTAATGTTTCAACACCTAGCAGCTGGATTGAACTACACGACAAAGTTTAAACAGTCCAGGTGGTTCTCAAATAGCACGCACCTGTGCCCTGTGTTAGAGAGTTTTCCTAGATTAAATTGTAACCATATTGATTGTTTTACTTTGGGCCAACACAACTGTATCACAAAACAATGCAATAGGAAATTTGTAATATTATCAAAGTCATTAATATGTCACAGCTATCTTTCTTTGTGGAGCGTGATAGAGAATTCTCTATTTTTCCAAAACCAGTTTCAACTCAGCTTCCCTTTGTGGTTTTGAAAACGCAAACAGAGCAAGCCAAGATGGTTTGATTCGTCCAAGTCTATTCCCACAGGTGGGTTCCAGTTAGTGCTGCACAGTCCAAATTGTTAAAGACCTGGCAGCTGTAGTATTTCAGTCTGCAACCCTTTCCAACAATTCTAAGACCAGGCAACACAGAAACTTCTCTTTCATGAGTCTGTTTTACTAATAGTTCAGAATTTTATGTGTATTCAATTGTTTTCTTTTTCAGACACAAAAGCTGAGTGCCAAACAGGTTGTTTGATTGGTCCAAGGACACACTATTAACAAGCAGATTTGGAGGCCAGGAACTCCAGTCTAGGCTTAGCCTCGGTACTGTCATGGGAGCCTCAGGAAGGTTGCTGTCTCACTGTTGGAGGCCCATAGTGGTTATCCTCATGATTTTTACCCACAGCTATTAAAGTTCATGTTGAAGTTCTCAGGAGGAAGTGGCACAGGGCCACTGACTGAAGATTCGAGACTGGAAAGCTGACAAGTTGAAACAGAGAAATAGGCTGCAGAAACCACCTCAGAGCACATGTGTCTTCTGTTTGGCTCAGCCCTTTGCAGCAGTGGCCTACAGCCTCCCGCACTTCTTAGTTTCTTCTCTCCCTCAAGAAGAGCCACATCCTCTACCATGCCAACTTCAATGGGTGTTGGAAAGGCTGAAATTCAGCATTTCAGACAAAGCCATTTTCTTAGCTGGAAAGTATTGTTCATTTAAGCCATTGTTATTAAAGAGCAACACTCACATTTTTTTTGAAGCTCTCTGAACTAAGTTCTTGGGTGGTGAGACATTAATACTAACACCAGCAGTCAGATGTTTATGATGGAGATTTTGTTATAAATAGCAACTGGGACCTGAAGCACTGTCGGGCCCAGAAAAGTCAAGAGTCTGAATGACTAATACCAAGGGCAGGGCTACATGGCAGCCAGACCCCTCTCAGGAGGGGAGGAGATCTTTACCGTATCACCTTCCACAGTGATAGGCAAGGATAGTTGGTGATCTTCAGTCCCTGAAAGATTTGTGGCAGTGTATTTTATCAAAGAAAATTGTCTCAAGAATTGCCATACAGGAAATGTTCTTCGAAAGCAACATCTAAATATAATGTTTATCTCATATTCCTTACAGCATGCATTGTACAAAAAATGTTATGACTCTTTGGGGAGAATAATAATTTTTATTTTTAGTGTACATGGAATTCTATACTTTTTTCTGATATAGCAATCTATATTACAAAGCTATATGAAAGTCTGGAATGAGTCTCAGAATCATTTGTACCAGATAAGTTCTCTTTGGAAGGACTAACAGACTAATAATTATACTTAAAAAATAGCAAGGGAAGAAAGGGAGGGAGGGAGGAAAGAAGAGAGAGAGAAAGCAAGAGTGAAAATGCTGGTAGGCTTAGTTATTTATTAAATATTAATTTGTTCATGCTTATATGGATTTAATGCTTTTTAGTTTTATGTATAACCTGTTTCCCTCTTTATACCTTATAACTTTCTTATAAACTTTCATAAACTTGCAATTCAAAATAACTTTGCCCATTTTGTGACTATAAAACAGGAACCAATAAAGTGTAGCTCAGGGGTTTAATCCTGTCTGCACCTGTTATTTATAAATGGCATTTTATTAGAACACAGTCTCACTTGTTTTTCATATTTTGCTTATGATAACTTTTGCCACAGAGTGGCAGAATTTAGTATTAGGATAGACTACATACAAAAATTCTAAAACAGTTATAATCTAACTCTTCACAGAAAATGCTTGGTGACCTCTGTGTTAGATGGGCATTGTCAACTTAATCTTTTGGGGTTCTTTGTTCCTTGGCTTTTTCTAGAAATCCCTGGGAAATTGAATGCTAAGAAATTGGATGGTAAGAGACAGAAGTATATGCATCACTAGCCTGTTCTTTCCTTCTCAGCAGGTTCTAGGCTCCACATGGTGGCATGATAGTTAAAGTGGCTTCTTGGCCCCATGCCTTTGTACAATGGAGACACTGAGTAGGCTATACTTCCCAGCCTTCCATATCTTCCCATGTGGTATGAATCCACAATGTGATTGGCCAGAGCATCTTCCCTGTTCACGATTTAGCAATGTTCCCTACTTTTAGTTTTGCTTTAACACTTTTTCCTAAAATGGCCCTCAAATTCCTCACTTCATTTTTTCTTATCCATAGAAATCATTATATCCATATATCTCTTTATAGACATATGTTCCTTTATGTTTGTATATGCCTATATATATCCCCTACATATCAAGCATTTCTTTTATATTCACATAACACCCCATATATTTCATTATACTATCAAACCTAGTCTGCTCTTACCTCTAAGTATTGTCTCGGACCACATATTCTTTCTAGAATATTTACCCTTGAGTTAGCATCTAATGTGTGAGGACGGTCAAAGAAGAAACAAAGGAAAGCAGAGCTCTGGAAGCCCTGCTGCCGAGGAGCCCCTTCTTCTCACCAACTGCCCATCTGCTTCCATACCGTCCTTCTGACTAAGTATATTTATTATATCAGATGTTTTTATTCTAATATAGAACTAATTTTATTCATCTAATTACACGTTACCGTTAATCTTGGTTTTCAAAATCTAGTATTACTGGTTGTATGTTTATCAGAGTACTCCTGCTAATCTTACAATTCCCCTCTTATGGTTTCCTAAGTATCTCTTTAAAAAATGAAGTCAACATTTTTAGGGTTAATTTTTTATTTTAAAATATTTTATTTATGTATTTGTACACAGAGGAAAATAGAGAGAAGACAGACAGAGACAATGGGGGCATGCCAGGGCCTTTAGCCACTGCAAAAACCATCCAGATACATTTACCACTTTGTGAAAGTTGGTTTACATGGGTACTGGGGAATGGAACCCAGATTGTTAGGCTTTACAGGAAAGCACCTTAACCACTGAGCCATCTCTCCAGCCCAATTTAATTTCTATTTGAAATAGAAATGAACATGATATTTTGTTAAAAACCCATAGATCTTCCTGTCTTATAAAGTTAAAAATTAAATCTGTGTTCTGAAGCAAGTTATTCATTAACTAAAATCTCAGAAATTAGAGGATATTTGAGTCATGATGAATGCTTATCTTCAGAGAGAGAGGATATTAAAACATTATAAGTGGGTGTAGAGATGGCTCAACAGTTAAGGTCTTTGACTTCAAAGCTTAAGACTTGGGTTCAATACCCCAGTACCCACATAAAGCCAGATGCACAAGTGGTACATGCATCTACAGTTTGTTTGCAGTGACTGAAGCATGCCTATTCTGACTCCTCCCCACCTCTATGCTTGCAAATAAATAAATAAATAAATAAATAAATAAATAAATAAACAAAATATTTGCCACAAGAAAATCTTTTCCTGGAGTGACTTGAACATACATCTTCTCCCCAGATATGGTACGAACAAGAGACCAAAGGGCCATCACACCAAAACCAGTTGGATGAAGCAAGGAGTTTATAGGGTTTACTTACAGAGCAAGGTAAGGGGTTGCATACAGGAGTGACAGATGATTCTCCACGAGAAATCTCATCCCAACCTAGATGACTACCTCCCATAGCTGCTTCCACTCAAAGACAGTTGAATCACCAGAAAGCCCACCTCAGCATACGTGAAGACTCATGGAATCTACCTCTCTGGAGCACACACTTCATTTGGAGAGTGGAGGACTACGTAGGAGCCCCGTGGGAGGGTCTCTCTAGAGAGTGGGGAGCACACTGCAGGAGCCCCATGGGAGGGTCTATCTGGCAGTTCAAATGGAGAGTCTGAAGATCCATTGGAGAATCTCTCCTCCCCAAGCAGTTGTTGTCCCTCTATATAGCCTTAGGCTGTGGTCTTCCAACCCTTTCCCAGACTTGTTGACTCTGGGATTTCCTTCCTGCACCACCTCCCTCAAGGGATGTTTGTTTAACAGGACCCCGGGAATCCCGAGAGACTCCTTCCTCTCTTCAATAGGGAGGACATCTGCTACAGAACAATAATAATAAAACAATAAAACCAAAATCAATGTGAGCTATGTTTCGTGTTAGCCATGCTACTCACTGAGTGTCAATAGTCAAACATTCTTCAGGATAACTAATACTTTCAATTTGATTTTACTTGCTTTTATATATAGGCAGCATTGACGCTCTATGATCAATTATGGAAGGGAAACCGAATGGGAGTGTTTACCTTATTTCCATAATAGGGAAACTTAGGGCAAGATCAACTGGATAACTGTTACCTTCTTTTATCATTATTACCTTTTGTGTGAATATGATGTGTTATGCATTACTGTAAGTGGAGCCACATGTATCAATTCGGTTTTTTGTTTGTTTGTTTGTTTTTGTTTTGTTTTTTGGTTCTTCAAAGTAAGGTTTCACTCTAGCCCAGGAAGACCTGGAATTCACTGTGTAGTCTCAGAGTAGCCTTGAATTCAGGGAGATCCTCCTACCTCTGACTCTGAAGAGCTGGAATTAAAGACATATCAGGCTCGTATGTGTGATTCTGGCCTTCCACACATTTGAGGCTGGGTTTCTTGCTATTCACAACTTAAAGACAGTCTGGCTGGCCCATCAAATTCTCCTGTCTGGACCTTGCATTTCACCACAGGAGATCTGGAACTACAGATGCTTGCTACTATACCCACTGAACCACTGAGCCCAGTTTTAAGTATCATAATTCAGATCAGGCTATTTAACTAATACCAAAGAAATTGAAGTTTATAAAAGGGGATAATCATAAGATTCAAGCTATATGTCAAATATTGTGAATCTTCTGAAGAAAGGTATAAAAGTATGTCCTATAAAAATGAAACGAGGCATTGTGGGTCTTTTAAATCAAAGAAAGTGTGCTTTGCAAAGACCAACCTGTTAAGCTTTGACAGTTTCAGTGGTGGCCTGAGGTGAGAGTTCGATCAGGCTGAGTGATTTTCACAGATTCAGAATGTATAAATTGAAGGTTTATTTCATTTTAAAACTAATATTTTAAAAAGCTAACATTTGCTGGGGGGAGAATCTATTTAAAATGCTTCACAACAATTTATGTTCGTGTCAATTTTATTAGAAGCTTTAAATTTCCCAATATGATGACAACTATAAGGTAAATTTCATAGAAATCAGTTTGGTTTTTTTTGGCTGACAAGCCAAAACAACATGACTTTTTAATGGTCAATGGGAGGCTGATCAATCATACCAAAGGAAACAGTTCCTTAAGGTTTAAAGAGCTAATGATGTCATGCCATCATTGTCAAAGAACACTTGGAATGAGCTATGTCCTCGCTGTCAGGATCCCAACACTCTTAAACAATACCCTGAGAGTCACAGAGCTGTTGCTAGGAAGGCAGGTACTTTCTGTGGCAATCTGTTTTAAAAGAGAAAAGGAAAAAAATGAAAAAAAAGCCTAAAAAATAATAAGAAACAGACTCGGGCTACCAGAAAGTCTTCATGGAGCAGTAAAGAATATCACTTTTCCTCTTACTGGCTCAAAAACACTCAGTTTTCAGACTTCAAAGAACTTTTGTGTGTCATATTTCCTAGTTTATTACCCAACAATGAACTGCATTTTCAGCTTGTTAAATATCATAGCAAAGATGTGTGGGAAGCACTCAAATCTTAAGGTTTCTTGAAGCACCAGACAAGGAAATTGAGCTAGCTTGTTTTCAGTGAAATGTGAGTTCCCAGGCACCCACTAGCCAAATACTAAAGGTAGGCATTCTGGAATGTAAATGCCACCAGCTTTTGTCAACTGACCATTCACTTACACTATTATGTTCTACTTCAAGCCCACTGCAGTTTGGCAGACCTAAGGATATCCAGTTTTAATGTTCTCTTTGAGAATTTTGTTCCTCTTTTATAACAAACAAGTATCTTTTGAAACTGTCTTAGACTTTGACGAGAGAAAAGAAGAAAAATAAAATATCAGTCATAGTGCTTTATTTTCTTCTCCCACTTTGGAAAGTAAAAGAGAAGATAAATGTAGCATTTGTCAATGATTTTTCAGGTATGTTAGAACAAAACCTCATTCTGACCTGCAAGCTTTGAGCAATATCTCTTAAGCACTTTACAAAAAAAAAATTTTAATGGCAATTTTTCTTCCAGCAGTGGCAAGTATGTTTGTGTAAACCCTGGGACAAAATATATTTTACGTTTGAAAAAATCTTTCCATTGTATGAAGTGTACCCAGTACATCTAGTGCTTCATGAAGATGAGCTAATTGAAGGGAAAAACTAATCAATCAAGGTTTGGAAGAGGCTTGCAGCTAGAAAAATATGCCTTTAATCATGTCTAGTAATTATATAGTTATGTATAATCTACAAAATTAGTTGAAGGAGCAGAATGCTGAGGTGGAGGTGAGGGGCTGCAGGAATTTCTACCTCAGATGATACCACAGAGGCCATGTTGATCTACCTTGACCTTAGACCCTGACAAAGGAGGAAATGTTTTGAGCTGGCAATTACTCAGTTCTTTCACTTCTGATAACATCATAAAATTGACCTTTATACAGTCAATGTGTGAAGAAGCCAGATATAACTGTCCTGGTGCACCTCCTAAGACTCAGGAAGAACATCAGTTATTTACAATAGCCAGGCTTGAGTCTTGATCTCACATTTAACTGGGTAGTGTCAGGGCTGGGGTTGTCGTAGGGAGGAACATTAGACAAGAAATCAGTTGATTTCACGTATTCACATTTTTTGCCATGTAGTTATCATCTGTTCCATAGGGATAATGATTCTCACATCATCACATTATCGTGAGGAAAAAGTGAACTAAATGTGAACATTAAGTACACAGCAGAGTTCCAAGAATATATACAATGACTGAGCATATAGCAACTGCAGTTATTATAGGAAGCACTAACAGAGGACAAAAAAAATCTTTCAGTTCTATGATATTATACAAAACATATGTGAAACAAACCACAGTCAGGGAGGTACCTTGCATAAAATTAAAAATAAAGTCATAACAAAAGTTTCAAATTCTATGTCTCAGTGGTTAAGGTGCTTGCCTACAAAATCTAATGACCCCAAGTTTGATTCCCCAGTACCCTAAGTAATGCATGCATCTGGAGTCCATTAGCAGCGGCTGCAGGCCCTGGCACACCCATTTTCTTTGTCTCTCTTCTATCTCTCTCTGCTTGCAAGTAAATAAATGTAAAAATCTTTTAAATTCTCGAGATATTTGCATTGCCTTCATCTTAAAACATTTCTCTTATGATATCCAATATCATTGCTTTTTTCTCAATGATATACAATATCATTGGTTACTAAAACTAAATTTTGATTAGAAAAAGCATTATATAATGTATACATGCTTATTCTCATTGTCATAGCTAGACTGGGAGTTCTCAGACTGTGGTCCTTGAAATGTAGGAGTCAACCAAAATGCTTTAAGAAAAACATTTTCTAATAATACTAAGTTCCTACTGCCTTTTCAAGTCTCCAGTGTTGGTATTGTACCAACAGTTCAAAAGCAGTAACAGCTGTGGGTAACTGGGTAACTACAGTCAGTTAAGGCAACAGCTCTGTATCAGTTACTTTCTCATTGCTGCAGAAAATTACCCTACCAGAAGGGTTTAATTCAGCTCTTGGTTTCAGAAGGTAAAGTCAGTGATGGCGAGGAACATAAAGGGATGACAGTCTGGAACAAGAAACCAGTGTCAGGAAAGAGGGGGGTGGAAAACAGATCATGGAACTGGACTAGAAAACTTCATCCCTTCCCAGGTAACCCACCTTTTCCAGCAAGGCTCCCCCTCCTAAAGGTACCACACCTTCCAGAACAGTAATGCCACCTGGGGATTAAATATTCAAACACATGAGCCTATTGTGATCAGGGGGCACATCTTACATTCAGACTCCCACAGGCACCAAGCTGTAACAGTGCTCTTTTGGCCTCACAGCATCATATGCACACAAAAAAAGAAGTGCAATTTATTGTCTGGGGAAATGGCTTGGTGGGTACAATGTTTTGAGCTCTGACCTCCAGGACCTAAGTAAATGCTGGTTGAAGTGGCCAGAGATCTCAGGATTGAAAAGGTAGAGACTGTGCATGCTTGTTGGCTAGTGTGTCTAGCTTAATTGGTGAGTTCTGTGTTCACTGAAAGACCTTGTCTCATGAAAAACAAAATAAGGTGTAGAGTGACTGAGAAAGACATCAACATTAACCCCTCCACATGCACGTGCACATGTGCTCACATATGCACATACAATGCTGCAACCACAAGCATACACATAGCAGAGATGAATGAAGCAACAGTTTTGCTTCATGGGAAACAACTGATGCCATTTGCTGTTAGTAAGTAATTGGAACTTTCACAGAAAAATTTAAAAATTCTAAATTTTTGAAAACTCTATGATGAACTTGATGAATTTTAAACAGCAAATATTTTTAAAGATTTATAACATCAGTGATACTAACAAATGTGATTTTTAAATGGTGTATCATGAAATATATCAATCTTTGAAAGGTCTGCATAACTGTAAACTGATAGTATTCAAACAATGTAAGCATGTTTGTCCAGTTAGAATTTCAGGTAGGTCAACAGACTTTTAATTTGTCTTGTTTTATTGAGACATTGTCTCATGTAGCTTAGGTTGGCCTTGAATTCACTATCCAACCAAGGATGACCTTAAATTCCTGATCACCCTGCCTCCACCTCCCAAGGGCTAGGATTACAGGCATGTCACCAAGTCCTATTAGGTTAAGACTTAGAAACTTCATAGCTATGGTTTCAGATTCCACACTGCAATTAATCTTTTGAACTATTGATACGGGTTGCTGATAATTAATAATTGTAAGCAACACAGGGAGAGAGAGAGTGAGTTTTGGAATCCTCCCTTCCCCCTCCTCCTACTCTGATTTCTTGTCCTCTAATGCCAAAGAATTGTACACAGGTTCAGAATTAAATTTTAATTACACATTTATTCTAATTTAGTAGATTAGGAAAAGGGGAGTTGGATGGGGAAATTTCCCAATCATCATGTGGGAAGTTAGAGTTTTCCTGCCACCAGTGTGGGGAAAACACGTGTCAGAGAGTTCACAGAGCTTATATTATTTAGTTAGATAAACAGCCCAAGAAAAGATAACAGAAAGCTCCCTTTATGAGAAAGAGAGGTTCATGAGAGAAAAGGTCTGGAGCCTGCCCTGGGTTAAGGGTACAGGCCTTACCTCACTGAGGCCTGGGTCAGCAGTCCTACTCCATTGCCATGTGGGGGAAGAGGGACCTACTTCCTCTAGGGAAGCTAGTTTTAAGTCCTCCCCAGGTGAGTCAGAGAGACAGCTGATTGGTTTATATTTGACCAATCAGTTTTAGCACCTAGGTTGTAGCTCTAACTAAACACCTCCCATTTAAGGGGAGGGGCTGGAAGGAGAGGGATGGTCCCTACACACACCTGACTATCACACTATAACCTACCACTTTAATACTTTATCATAAGAGAATTTACAATCATTTGAAGAAGCTATTAAAATAAATAAATCATCTCATTTTATTTCACATTTGTGTGACTAAATTTTCATCATATACTCAAAGTAATATGCTTTGTTTGCAGTGGCCACGAACCCCAGTTACAAAGATATTTTAAAGTCCATACAAAGTAGGGTATGTGACATTATGCAAATTACCATTATCTAGTAGTTCACACATTTACAATAGGTCTCAGGAAATTCAGATATTCTCCCCAGGTATTCTCCAGCCTTGTCTCTCCTAATTTCCTTATCACAGTTAAAGAAATTACTTTGTCTGACTGAACTTCAAAGCTCTGGTAGTTTTTCATCTCATAGCCATCTGTGGCCTGAAGAATGTAACAATGAATATAGGGGAGGGAGGGGCAGTGAGCTCACACTCATTATGCTACATTATGACACATTTGGTAACATAAATGAAATAGACAAATTTCATGAAAACCTTTTGCCAAGAATTATGTGCTAAAATAGCAATCTGAATCCTTCCACAGACAAAAGCCCTGTTCCAAATGTCTCTAAACATTTGTGAAGTAGTATCATTAATGTCATATAAATTCTTTGAGAAGACAGAGAAATCACTGGTGGTGGTCAGATATGGGAAGTAGGAAAGGAACCAAGCCTTAAAGAAGTTTGGAGTTGTTCTCACTAGATGGATCAGGTGTATACTGGGATGAGAAGAACTGATGTGTGGGAGCAGAAAAGAGAGATTAATAAAAATGCTGAAGACATTGAAAGCTTAATATGCCAAATGTACATGCCAAACCTACCAGTAAATATGGGAGTCCAGAGGGTTTTGGAACAGTAGAGGGCAGGAGCTTTACACACAGGATTTCTCAGCATCTCCAGCCCTGATTGTTATTTCCTGGAGACTGAAGTAGATGGAGAAAGTGTCATGGCACTGAATAGCAGGGTACTGACAAGGAGAAGAGAAGAAGTCAAGTTGGCAAAGGAAACGGAGATGGTGTGGGCATTGAGGTGGTAGAAAGACAAAGAGAGTGTGTGGAGGTTTAAAAAAGTGGCCTCTCTGAGCAGACAGAACTCAGGGAGCATGCACCATTGAATTTCGCTACATGAAAGTCACAATTGACCTTGACAAAGAGCTCTTTTAGGGGCTAGGGAAGCATGTTGGAATAAATTGAGGAGACTTCCAAAGACAAATAGAACATAACTCCTTCAAGAGGTCTCTGTAAACAGAAGGAAAGAAATTGATTAGTAGATGTATATGTGAAGGCTTTGAGGTTGTGCAGGAGTGTAATTCCAGTGGGAAATCAGGGAGTAATATGAACTGAAGCAGGAGAAATCAGCTGGACACCATGAGGTAACAGCATGTCAGACCAGCAGAGAAACAGAAACTGGAAACAAAATCAGAGTATGAGCCCAAGTGTGGCTCTCTGGCGTGTCTATGGAAAGAGAACACTGAACCAATGCTGCCGCTTTTTCTGTGAAGTAAGAACAGCCAACAGAAACAGGAGGCAGGTAAAGACTTAGGGCACCTTTTCAGGAATATGGGCCAGTAGGAGGGCCAGTGTGAGAACTACTCGGAATTTAAAGTGAAACCACGTATGTTCAATCACAGGGGCCCCACCAGAAGTAATTGTAGAATTAATCTAAGCTATGGAATTGTCAAAACAAACATCTGACAGAGAGAAAGAGTTGGGGAAGTTGAGTCTTTGCCTGACATTCTGCTGCTCTCTCTAACGTCACAGGAAAACAATTCCTGGTGACCCTTTGCTTCTGTCCCCTGCTAAATGTTGTGTGAAGGGTTCCCCCTTTCTAGAGGCTGTGGCTATGTGTCCTTTATCTGCCTGGTTTCAGTGGAGGAATTACAGAATAGTGGTGGAAAGTTCCCACTTTCCAGGTGGAAACTCTGCGTGGCTTTTGGCTTCCTGCCTTCTTGTATTTTCAGCAGTCACCTGACTAGGAAAACTTGCAATGACAAGTACTTCATTCCCTAGTGGGAAGCTGGAAACTTCTCTCTCACCCTGCTCAAATGAAAATTTGTGGCAATGCACCTCTTGGACTTTACACAGCCCCAGTGCCCTCCCTGGGAAGCACACGAGACAGCTGGCCTCTGTCTCCTGGTGACAGGAACCAATGTGACAAAATTTCAGACAGTGAAGATTTGATAGGGGTTAAAGCATCCTGGCCAATCAGTTAATAATGTCCTCATTCAATTTCACGTATCCTCCAAAAGGCTGGGCGACAGTGTCATTACACGCCTGACCTGCACAGCAGCTATCTTTAGTGCTCCCTGGAGTTTTGGCTCTGCTACAGCTCACCATGTGACATGCTTTAGTTGTCTATGACAATGTTATCACCTAACATCCGCATGAGCTTTGCTTAATACTGACAACCTTAAAATATAGTACTGGACTCTGGGTGGAAAATTTGTCTTAAAAGGCAAAAATCTATAGATCCAATTCATTTTTCCCCTTATTCTGGGATTGGTAACCAAAAGTAAAAACATTGATATTTACTAAACACCATCCTAAAGAGTTGATCTAATTAACTCATTTAATCTTCAGAACAACCTTATGGGATGGTAATAGTGTCTTTCCCATTTTAATGATGAGGAAACTGAGTCAGAGATAAAGTAAACTACTCAAGGTAAAGGTTAGCCATTGCCTTCTATCTTCAGGAATAACCACAATTTATTGGGTTTAAATAACAGATGATTTGCATCTGAGACTTTGGCATCTTTTCATATAAATTTTATTTCACGACACACATATATATATATATATATATATAATTATGAGCATTTGATATATTATTCATATATATATATATATATATATATATATATATATATATATATATATTCTGACCATTTAGTGTGAAGAGGAATCAAACCAGCTACAAGAGTGTTCTCAATCCTTCTTCCTGATAGCCACTTGTACCCTATGAGGTTGCTTCTCTCTTACCTTTGGAATTTCAAACTTGACTGTTTTGTACTGCTGAATTTAATACAAAGGGGAAACTACAGCCCCATATTCAGAACAGTTGCTGTTTAATTTCAGTACCATGGTTCTTTGCACTGACCTTCACCATTGCTTTCCTGGTTTTCCCGGGTCAAGAATGAGCAATTACTGCCTCATGCTGAGAGAAACTTGAAGCTGGGTCATAAGCTGTCATTACTTGGCCCAAGATATCTGAAGATTTCCTGACCTTGGCCTCATGTGCCCTGAGTTCTTCAGTCCAATTGCTCAATAACGTGAAAAGTGGTCTGCCTTGGACAATAGTGTGATTCAAACCTTTATTTTTTTGTTTGTCAAAGAACTTCTTGTAGCTCATTGGTTTTTCTGACTGAAAAGTTCATTAATTATAATAGTTGCAAAGACACTGTCAGGCATTCCACTCAGGAACCATAACACCTCCAATGTGCTAAATTCCTCATTTCTCCCACAGACTTTTTATGCTAAAAACAGCACCAATGCCATTGTTACTGGCAAAAGAATTGATAATTGACAAACAAAAGAATCCAACTAATGTGTCCACTGAGTGTGAACAAGAAAAGCTGTCACATCCAAATAGTTTTCTTTCTTTAGAAAGTGTGTATCTTCCAGGACAAGCGGCAGGGTTCTCACGTGTCTGAGCTGGTGTCACTGGTCACAGCTGAGTCAGGACAAAGGTGACTTTGGAACTATTGCAAATGCCATTTTCTGTATTTGTCAAGTGTGGCTGTCTGTATGCCCTCACACATGAAAAGGTTGACAGAATAGTCATCTTAGAATTTGCCCAGCAAGGTTATAGACAGCATGAAAACTGGCACCCAGGAGATAAATGGCAGGGTCAGGGAACAGGTGACCTAGTTGTTATCACTCACACAGCCCAGTCCCCTGTAGTCAAGATATCAACAGCATGTCTTTAGCTGTGAGGTGATATGTTTCGGAGATACAAGTAAGAAAATATAATTTCCATCCACTTCAGAAAGAGATAAGCATGAACACCTAAAAAAGTCATATGCCAGTATGAAGCTAACTCTGGGTTAGCTGAAGACCATTGTTTTTTGTTTTTTTTTTTTTTGCCTCCCAAATTGCTAACAATATTTAACACATTTTAGTGTTAACAGACAGCCAGGAAGATGGACAACCTTATATGTATCTTGGAAGTCTTTGATATCAGCTATTATACACTAATAGATCATGCTAAAACTTGGCTAGGACTAGAATTAGAGAAGCAAAATGAAAATAAGCTGCTGATAGCTGGGGCTAATATGAGCTTCTTTTCTAATACTGGGAGCAGTCACACTTGGCAAGACCATGGAGACCATGGTCTCTAGTTGTTGACTTTTTACAAATAAGAAAAATGGACCCAGAAAGGCCCCACAATATGTGCTGTACAAGAAAGATTCATGATATCCAACCCTCCCTTCAATTCTATATTAAAAAGTTTTCATTGTTATTTTGCTTCTGTCAAGGTGAAAAATGCCTAAATTACCATTTTTTTATCTGCAGAGATATGGTTGGATCACATGACTGTTAATAGCCCTGCTGCTGTAGCAAAGGGCAGCTTGAAAGGACACAGAGGAAGGGAGGCTTCCAGGCAACAGAAGAGAGACTTCCTGACAGAAAACATTCATTAAACCTCTATGTGTTCCCTTCTTCATATGTCTCAGTTAGCAAAGCTCTCAAAGAATGTACACATTTTATGATTGTTTATTATAAAAAAATTGTTTTGAAATTTGAAGATACAAACTTCCAACATTTACATGTTGATGCAGGGAAACAATTCTCAGACCTGTTTTACTTGATTTTAATAGGTATTTAATATGTTCTGATATGCAGTAGAGAACTTCAAACATTTTTTTAGTCTTTAACTTAATGTACTTCTCAATTCCAAATTTATCATGCATTTAAATCTTCCACATGAAAGTGCAGTGAGCAAAATATTACTTTTTGTCCAATACTTTATTTTAAATAGCAGAATTGAATTAAATTGGACTGAGGAGATGACTCAGCAGGTAAAGGTATTTGTTCTACAAGCTTTACAACCAGAGTTCAAATCCCCACCAACTTCTAGCTGGATGCAAATTGCCACACATGTCTGTAATCCCAACATGCATATAACAGAGGGAGGTGAGCCAGGACAATCCTGAAGCTCACAGGCAAGCTGTCTGGCCTTCCCAGAGGCAAAGACAATAATAAGAGAGTTCCTGCCTTCAACAAGGTGGAAGGAGAGGTCTAACACCCTAAAGTTATTCTCTAACTTCCACACATGTCCTGTGACATGCCCATATGTGCACAAATCACACAAACACACACATGAATCATACACACAGAATAATAAATAAATGTAAAAATGATACAAATAATTGAAATAGATCTATATCCAAGAAAAAATTATTCAATCTTTTGGAAAAATATTTGGTATATTTTATTCATTAGCTAATATATTTAACAAATATTTAGTGCCTATGCTTTAAAATCTACTACTATGGTTGGATTTCTGTTTTAGTAACTGATCCATGAATTTTAATAAATCCTGTTTGTGAAGTATACCAGTGTAAATGTCTTTAATAGTTGGAAAAGTGGTATTATTAAAGATGAACAGCCAGCCCACACCTGGACTGGGTGGTGAATGCTGGTACTGATCAAAACTATTATTCTCTCTATCTTATGCATCCCAGACAGGAAAGAGCAGAGGGTATGAAGAGAAGAAGGAAAAATAAAAAGCAAGAAGAGAACAAAGAAGAGATGAGAGAGTAGTGTGTGTGTGTATGTGTGTAT
>PVHP010033660.1:0-19536 GCA_004024765.1 Zapus hudsonius
AGGACAGCCATATACTTTCTTATATGGTGTCTTTTTTTTTTTTTTACTCCCTGGTCTTTATGACCAGACATTCTTTAGGGAGGGGGAAGTAAGTCTAAAAATGGAGTCTGCTTTACAAAATGGAGTCTGCTTTATAAAATGGATTCTTCAATGGGGAGGCTACTAAAAATAGAAGCTAGGTAATCCAGAATGTTGTATATTGTTATATATATGTTATATATATTGTATTGTATGTATATGATATATATATATATATATATATATATATATATATATATATATAGCTAACCTATACTGATCTCTTTCCAATGGAGACTGTGTTTATATTTTTCAGGATACAGCGTGAGAGTTGTGGCCCATATAACCCCACCAACAGACCACAGTCAGAAAGTGGAGATCCTGGCAAGAGATGAGCAACCACATGGAGTATCCATAGGTAACCCTGCAGAGAGTGACGGGATGAACAAGGGACCCACAGCCACAGCCATTCAATCAACACAGGATAAGCCAGTGAGACAGAAACCAATGATTCTCGACACAAAAATCCCTAATCTCACAACGTCAACGCATCCTTAATACTCACCCAACACGACTCAGGGAACTTAGAGGAAGAGGGGGCAGAAACTTTGTGAGAGCTGTGGTGTGGGAGAATATCAGAGGCATGGCACCCCTCAGTAAAAATACCCTTGGGTTAGGAGAACCCGGCTGAAGACTCGGCTATCCATGGTCCCCTACCACAAAGACTCATATAGATGGCCCACAGAGGAGGATATCCAGTTGACTTGGGATGGGGAAGGGGGGCAATGAGGAATTGGGGATAACAACTCATTGTTGACCACTAAACAATGTAACTCATTGTGGATAATAAAAAAAAAGAAAGATGAACACTATTGAAATAGCAGATGAGACAAAAGAGAATGTCAGTTGTCACATGAGCTCTTCTAGATTTTGAGGCCGCCCCAAGGAAAATTATTTAAAAGATAATATACTATAATGTCTGTAAATGCCTAATTGCTAGCATCTCATTACAGATTGTAATGAAAGACGTACATGAGCCCAAGAGAGTCCCACAGTAAATATCAATAACTCCACTGAGGAGAGCCCTCAGTGGAAGTGGGGAGGGGAGAGGGATATGAGTAAGATCTTTTTTTATTCGTTTGTTTTATTTCTTTATCTTATTTTAATATTTTGATCTTTTATAAAAATATAAAAGTTAATTAGAAAAGAAAGCCCCTCACTAGAAAATTGAGGCAAATGTATTTTGAAGCTGCTCATGAAGAAGATTGTTACTATCAGAGGAAAAAAATATAGCTAATGAGTTTGAGGGCACTGATACATTTATAGAGTTTTATTCATTTTATTAAAATTATCATTATAGAGCCAGGCATGGTGGCAAATACCTCTAATCCCAGCACTCAGGAAGCTGAAGTAGGTGGTTCGACCTGAGTTCAAGGCCACCCTGAGACTACATAGTGAATTCCAGATCAGCCTGGGCTGGATGGAGGCTATACTTCAAACCTCTCCCCACCAAAAAAAAAATCACTATATGTATGACTCAAACTCCTTCTACACTTTTTCACTTTTCTGCATTCATATTTTCCGAGTCACTTGTTCAATAGTGAAAATTTTTATAAGTTATGTTCAATACTCCCCTACCAATAAATAATTCAAAGCTCGGCATACTGGTTACTCTGCTTGAAGTATTTGCACTGACCTTACAGACCTGTCCGATGTGTACTTCATTATTGGAATGCAAGTAAGTAAACCCTGCCTAATGACAAAAAAAAAAGTTAAGAACCAGGAACTCCAGGCAAAGTGAAACCTTTTGTATATTCATGGACCATGCAAGGAAAAGAAAGCAAAGAACCTGATAAGCTACATGGAGTCTCCTTTTCCTTAGCACTGAGAGAAGTACTTAACCATCTTACCATTTCCAAAAAAGCAAATTTGATAAAAACCTTAGAATGATTAGAGATTTACTTGTTAAACAATGAAAGATACTTTTGCCTATCAAATTGGCAAAGTTATTATAAAGTGATAACATCCTAATCTTCAATATTTAAGATATTCAGAATCATGCACTTAAAAATTAATTTTAAGGGCTTAAGGGTATGGCTCAACAGTTAAAGGTGTTTGTGTGCTAGTGACCAGGGTTCAATTTTCAGGCCACCCATGTATGCCAGATTCAGCAAAAAATGGCACAAGTGTCTGTGCTCATTTGCAGGGAGGGGCAAGAGGTCCTACCAAGTTCATGTGCACACACACACACACAAATAAATAAATAAATAAGTAAATAAATAAATAAATAAATAAAAGTTAATAGAAACAAACTAAATGAAATGC
This sequence comes from Zapus hudsonius, assembly GCA_004024765.1. Taxonomy (NCBI): domain Eukaryota; kingdom Metazoa; phylum Chordata; class Mammalia; order Rodentia; family Dipodidae; genus Zapus; species Zapus hudsonius. The sequence goes on from PVHP010033660.1 coordinate 2,344, forward strand.
AAGTCCACTTTATGGGCATTTCTGAACATGTAATGAAACAATAAAAATCTACCTAATAAATTTTTTAATTCATCCACTTTGTACTCAAACCTCACTAAATCTTAAAAGCCAAGACCCATGATTTCTAATGCCTTCTTTTCCTGGCAAATCTCACAGTAGCAAGCTTTGACATTCTTCATTGTCCCAGTGACTTTCAAATTACACTCAAAATTAGGGACAATTTTTTTCAAGAAACTTCATTGCCTGTTTGATGTTTCCCCAGCCCTTTGAGTGGGAATTGTTGGCAAAGGAACATTTTCCATGGCCATTTCTTCAATTTTCTCTTGTTATAAAATTATACAGAAAGAGAGAAGAGAGAGAGAGAGAGCGAGAGAGAGAGAGAGAGAGAGAGAGAGAGAGAGAGAGAGAGAGAGAGAGAGAGAGAGATTGTCTTTAAACAGAGCTGCGAATTGAGCTAGCTGCATGACCATGGGCTTTGTCCCTTAGAAAGGTAACCAGCAATTGCTTGTCACTTCCTGAGCATGACTCTGTTTCTTCTCCCTGAAATGCTCTCCCCTTTCTCCATAAGCAACTCCCACTTTCTACCAGGATTAACCTGTCTTTACTACCTAAATTTAAGAACTCTTCCTGCTCTGATTTTCCAAAGCTCTGTGTGTTGTGAGATTACTGCTTTTTACCGCATTACAGTCATTTCCATTGGATAGCTAGCTCCTTCAAGGAAAGAGCTGGGTCTTAGTCATGTTCATAGGTCAAGTATCCAGAGAAGTGTCTTGCCTGTGGCAAAGCCCTGCACTCTGGTTGTTCAAGAATGAGTCATGTGAGGCTCACAGAGCTTTGTTCTTGCTTCCTAATATCATTTTTCAGGTGGTACCATCTTTTCTCTTTACTCTTGGAATCCTCTGTTTCAAAGAAAGCAGATGTTAGAGAAACAGATCAGGGTACCACACAACATTTCAGTCAATGATACCTACAAGACGCCATCCCACCAGGTTTTATCACCTAGTGACAGCACCAGCTCAGCCTGTGTAAGTACACTCTAGAGTTTGAATAGAGACACAATTTTCAGAAATATCTTTGTTGTTAAGCTATGCGTGGCTTGAGATCATAGTAAAGATGAAGAAGCTTCAGAAAATTATCTGTTTTCATGATAAAAATAAACACAATAGAGGCAATGAATTTCTTTGCATGCAAACCCAAATGTAGTCATGCTGTTTGATAATATAACCCATTGGATCAATAAGCACTCAAGGGTACTTCAGTGACATTGTAAAATAAAAAGCACCTGACTAAAAGACATTGATTTGGTCAAATCTATATAATTTTCTGTCTTTGGTGTTTGGCAAATGCTAAGGGAAGGGACATTATTTAATGAATCATATATTGTAATGACAAATAAAATCAAGGTAACCTGAAAAAAATCTTTTTGGTTTTATGAGTGACATCTACTTCATAAGCAAGCTTGACACACCCAGCAGATTGTATTCTTCTTTTTTTTGTTTTGTTTTGTTATTTTATTTTATTTATTTGCAAGCAGAGAGACAGAAGAGAGACAGATGGAGAGAGAATGGGTGCAGCAGTGCCTCCAGCCACTGCAAATGTACTCCAGATGAATGCACCACTTTGTGCATCTGACTTTATGTGGGAAATAGGGAATTGAACCTGGGTCATTAGGCTTTGAAGGAAAGCACCTTAACTGCTGAGCCAACTCTCCAGCCCAGATTTTATTCTTCTCTTAAAAACAAAAAATAAAATATTTATCTCATAAACTTTTAACCACATCTGTGATGCAGACATGGAATTTAGGAGAGTCCATTAACAGGTTTGCCAGACTTAGGGGATTTATAAAATTTTACCATTATTGATTATTATTCTTAATTACTTTGGAAATGCCTAGCCCAACTTAACTTTAAACTAGTAAGTGTCATTTAAAAAAAAACAATTCATAAGAGAAGTTGACATTCCGATAAAATATGAAGAGTTTCTAGTTCTTAGTTAAGCCCTGGACCTTCATCAAGTATTGAACTTTTCCTAGGAATTCCTCCTCCCTGTTTCTGTTGTATCTGACAATTTTTACCTCTGGGCAGCCAACCAACTTGATATCTTAAAGGCCCTGTACTCAGGTCACTTTGGCTAAGATGTTACTCAGAAGGTAAAAAAGAGTTACAGTTTAACAAACATTATCTTGGAAACCGTCTCATGGAAAGCTCAGTAAACTTTAACACCATCCATTGACTCTGGCATGGTTATTTAAAAGGACCCACCAAAGATATGTATGCATTTAAGCAACTTGTAAATGAGGGCTCTGTATCCAAAGTCCATGTTCTCACCCTTACACCAATTATCTTTCATGACTTCATGGCCTCCTTTTATAGGAGACAGTTGCTGTCTTTCTTTATGTTTTTAGGACAACACAGAGGAATGGTATATATCACTGTACTTTATTCTTAATTCATCCCCTTCTCCCACAACCACTCCCACCTTCCTGACCTCTATTCCCAGTGCCCTTCCTCCTGCTTCTTTTAAGTCTTTCATATTTTAAAACTAATTTCCTCCCAGTAGAACTGGCTGATTTGAATATAATAGCTAGATTTATTTAGTGTGCCTCCTCAACTGTAAAGTGTATCATTGATTTAATAAGAACTTTCTGGTGGGAAAATCAATCAGTTGTCATATTTATTTTAAATTAGTATCAAATTAATATATGTGTCTGAGCATCAGGAAAATGTTTTAACACTAGTTATTTGGTGGCTGACCTAATAAGGCTTCAGTTCCCAAACTTGTCTACACGTTCCTTGGAGGCATGAACTTTGCTTCATCCAGAAAGAATTTTAAATACATAATTGTTAGAGAAAAGCATGAAGGGATAATCATTTTCCAGAAGTAATTTTATCACATAAATTAAATAAGTTTTAACAGAATTTAACACAAACATAAATTTAAATTAATTTCACAATTGCTCTGAAATAAGTCCAGTTAGATCACATCCTTACTAACTGTTAGACTTTTTTTATTTTACTTATTCTACTGGGTATGTTATGATATCTCATCATGGTGGTTTGACATATTTTCTTGATGACTAATGATGCTGAACTTTTCATGTGTCATTCTTTGATCTTGAGAAGGGCTTGTTTAAATCTTATTGAGTTTTATTTTTATTGTCCATGGGTAGGGTATATGTATTAGTCAGGGTTCTCTAGAGGAAACAGTTGATAGAATGGATTATAATAAAAGGGAATTTATTGGGATAGCTTATGGCAGTCCAATAGTAGCAGTCTGTAGGCCCACAGGTAAGGAACCAGTAGCTGTTCAGTCCACGTAGACGGATGTCTCAGCAGTCCCAATCCAGCCCAGAAGGCCTGATGAATCCCTGGGGAGCGGCGGCTGACAGTCCACGATGTGAGGCCGAGGAAACTGGGTTCCAATGTCCAGGAAGGGTAGGAGAGTAGGATACAAGTGCAAGTCACGAACAAGCACCAGCAGCTGGGGGAGGAAGGAAGAGCATCTCCTTCCCTTTAAGCTTCCTTATATTAGTCTCCTTCTGGAAGGCCCACCCAGGATTACTATGGATTAGCTCAAATTGAGAAATTTAACTATCACAAGTCTTCTCCAAAACCCCAAAAGGAATTTGTCAATCCTTCCTGCAGGAAAGCTCAGAGACCCACCCAAGATTATTATGGATTAGATCAAGTTGACAAAGTTAACCATCACAAGTAGTCCACCCCTTGTCAACTTGACATCAAATCATATCTCCTTACACCTTAATTTCCAAATGAAGACAGTAATCTCATGATTCCTCTTAACATGATATAACTATCCCATGTACAACTGGAAACGCATAATCTTCCCCAACGTAAGGAAGGTCTCTTGAGGAATGCTTAGTCTAATATCTAATAATATAAATTCAACAATGATTAATCATATAATCTTAACTAATATTAATCACATAATAGAGAAAAAACAACCATATTGGTATACATATGGGCAAACATTCTTAGCAAGTAATACAAAACAAAACAAAACACTCATGGCGATTACAGCCCTCGTTTTTGTAACTGGTCACGTGGCCTTAGTTGGTATTTGTAACTACCTTCTTCTACGACCCATTCTGTATTTCCTCCACCTTCAGCAAGCACCTCAGCAGGTCTCGGTTCTTTACCTGGAGGGGTGACCCATACTTTCATTCCTGATGGATCTGAGCCATTTTTCACATTGCTTTGATTGGGGTGTTGTAGTTTCCCATTGACTTTGATAACAGGGCATGGTAACACCAAGAGGTGCCCTAACAGTCTCCTGCACGCCAGACATACTCTTTCTTGCCTCCATTGTGGAGAAGCAGTCCAATTTCTCCCTGGTAGTCTGAAACAATCATTCCTGCTAACACTGTAACTCCTTTCTTGGCCTGTTGACTAGAGGGCATCAGGAGCCCAAAGTGGCCAGGGGGAAGTCTTAGCTTCCAGTTCAATGGAATGTTCTCTGTGCCTCCTGGCAAAAGCACTCCCCCTTCTGGAGCCAAGACTTCTAGGCCAGCGGAGCGTAAGGTTGTGGGAACAGGAAGAAAAAATTTGGCTAATGGGTCACTTGGGGTGATGGTAAGTGGTACCATTTCCATTTCCACACCTTGATTCCTGGACCCGTGGATCCGGGCTATAGGAGAAACAGAACCATATACAGGACGCTGGTTCAGACCATAAACAGCCTGCTGGAGAACTCTGCCCCAGCCCTCCAGGCTAGTGCCCCCTGTGGTTCTTTGAAAGACCATTCCATTGTTCTATCAAGCCAGCTGCTTCAGGGTTGTGAGGCACATGGAAGGACCAGTGAATTCCATGAGCATGAGCCCACTGCTGCAGTATTTATGTATGAATGTCCTTTCTCAGGCATTTCCAAATCAACAGACAGTTTTCCCATTACCATTTGTTAAAAAGACTTTCTTTTCCCAATAAATTCCCATCTACTGAATACCTCGGTGAAAAGACAACTGGCCACATGTGTGTGATACTGTCTCTGGGCTCCATTCTGTCTCGCTGATCTACTCTGCTTACAACCAAGCCTCCATGATTTTAATTGCCTGTATTTGTAATGCGTCCTGAAATCAGGTAGTGCAAGGCTTCACACTTGTTTTCTTTTAAAAATTTTTATTTTAAATCCCATACATATAGACAATATACCATAATCATAATCCCCTCATAGCACTTCCTTGTCCTGCTCACAAATCCCCCTCCACTGAATCCCTTCTTGTTTCCAATAGTATCTTTCCTGCTTTCATGGCATCCTTTTCCCTACCTGTTATGCGGCTTTGTGTAGGTGCTGTCAGCCACTGTGAGTTCATGAACTCCACTCTGTGTCTGGAAGACAAGGTTGCAAAGCACTCCTCCCTTCCTTTGACTCCTACATTCTTTCCACCAAGTCTTCTGCAATGGTCCCTGAGTCTTGGAGGGTGTAATGGAGATGTCTCACTTAGTGATGAACACATCACTGTCACTTGTTCTCAGCACTTTGGTGAGTTTTGAGTCACCCCAGTGATCACCACCATCTGAAAAGAGAAGCTTCTTTAATAGGTGAAAGTAGCATTAATAAGTGGGCATCAACACAATTATTTACAGTGCAGTTTGGTAGGCCTAATATAACCATTTAGCCAGACAACAGCAGTAGTTACACTTGATTAATTTTTAAAGGTTAATTTTGGATATGCAATAGTCTTTGTTGATTTCTTCAAGAGCTTTCAACTTCATCATTTCTTTAAGTTTGTTTGGAGGAGATTCATTTCCCTTGTAAACCAATTGCCTAGCACGTGCAAGACCCTGAGTTCAATCCTAGCATACCAAAAAGAAAAAAGTTAAAGAAAGGAAAAAATATTGTTGGGACTATGATTGAGATTCAGTTAAATCCAGAGATCAATTTGGGATAAAACTAGCATTTTTTTTGTTTTTCTTTGTTTCTTTTGAGACAGGGTCTTATTATATAGCCTAGGATGGCCCAGAACTCACTATACAGACTAGTCTGGTCTTAAACTCCTTGAGATCCTCCTGTCTTATATCCCAAGTGCTGGGATACTTTATAGGCATATGCACTCCACCTGGCTGCAGCATCTTAACTATATTGAGACAAACAAATCATAAACATCATAGATAGATAGATAGATAGATAGATAGATAGATAGATCAATCCATTTTCTTAGCAATATTTTATAATTTTCATTGTAGTGTTTTGCACATTTTGCATTGATCTTGTTCTTAGGTACTGATTTTTTTTCAAATTTTGTTTTCTCTTTTAATGAAGCAGTGTTGGTGTTTATTAAAGATATTTTAATATACACTTTAAGCATGATGGTTGCTTAAAGTATATATCAAAATATACACTTACTCATTATGCTTAAAGTGTGTATTAAACACATTAGTCCATGTGTTTCCATTGTTTAATATTCAGGGAGGGGAGAGAAACATTTTGTCTTGATGTTAGACAAAAGAAAGAGAACAGTTATAGTTATTCTATGCCCAGGATAAATATGACATTATTATTCTAACCAAAATCAACAGAGTTATTTTTCTTCTATCTTATTAATTGTGTCTACACCATGCTTTTGGTGAGCTATGAAAATTTTTCATGATCTCTCAAGAAGAATCAAAGGACCTAAAAATCTCACAATTAAAGTAAATGTTTAGGGTTAAAGTAGTTCCTTCTGAAGGAATTAAAATGTAAATGTCTTAATGGAGAATTAACTAAACCCTAAAGCCACTATCTTAGTTTGTGACAATATTTATTTCTTTTATCATTAAGCTTTTACATTGGGAAATAGTAAACAACAGAACACAAAATAATATTAGCTAGGATAATTAAGAACTGATGAGATATTTTTTAATTATAAAATTATTTTAAAAATCAGTAAGAGAAACCATGTAACCTCACTTTACATTATGCTGGTTCAATCCATAAGAATTTCTGTCTTCAAGGAGAGGATGAGAGCAACCTTGTGCTAGAACATTCGAAGGAATGAAGGCAAACTTCATACCTGAGCATTGCTTACCATCTCAGAATGGTGAAGGGTCCAATGCAATCATTATCCTAAGGGGCACAAAATGAACCTAATGATGGTGTCTTGAAAGGTCACCTAACCAACCAGTCCTGCTGACTGTAAAGCTTCACAGCAAAATTAGTATTTCAAAGCAAACCCATGTTACTTAAAAGGCATTTTGAATACAGAAACAGAATGCATATTATTTTAAGCAGACTTCTCCAAAATATCCTCTTTTTCTCCTGTCATGTTTTCCCTCCTTCCTAACCTTTATGTAGTATGTGTGTGTTATTGCTTAAAAATGTGAAATTTAAGGCCAAGCATAGCAATTTTATGCTTATAACTTTTATGAAAACATGAAGCCAAATAATTTTACTACCTAAATTAAATGCAATAGGCAGACAGTGAAAATCAAGTTGATGGCATTAATTTAAAGAAATGGACACTCATTGCCAACCAAAGTATCAAGAGACTTGATTCCATGACACAGGTAGGTCCTTTAAAGCTCAGCATGCCTGAACGATGACTCAGTTTCCATATTGCTTTTCTCAACATGGTATGCCAGAAAATAAAACTTTAATTTGTCTCAAATTATTTTCCTACCAGGCTGACACCACAAATCAAACCACAGTGTTCCAAGATATTATCCCCTGGAAGAGTGCCATGAAAAATCCCTCAAGCAAATGGTTTGAGGGAGCAGGGAGAAAGACTCCAGTATTGAACACAGATTGCCACTAAAATATTGGTCCCTCCTTACTGCTTGATCCCAAACAAGCTGCTGTCCCCACATCATGCTTCGGGCAGAGGAAACCTCTGTGAGATGGGAAATGGGCATTCTCTCCACAGATTTCACAGTATGATTTGCTATTCTGACTTGTTGCTTAATCATTAAAATAAATGATAAACAAATGATACCCAACCCAGAACAGAAATCCAGATACACTTAAGATCTCAACAATAAAGCAGACTTAAAACTTACCCACCATGACTCAGGGAACTGAGTCAAAGAAGGGGTGGAAAGATTGCAAGAGCCATGATGGGGAGAATATCCACAGACATTGCCCCCCTCAGCAACAACACACTAAGGGGGAAAAATACTGGCTACCTCTTGTGCTACTCATAACCCCCTACTCCATGGACAGATCCAGTATGCCCACTGAGGAGTGTCCCCAGTGGGATGGGGACAGAGAGGAGGAAAATGGGGATACCATCACAAGATTTGCTTAGACAATGTATCTAATTGCTGACAATAAAGATTTATTAATCATAAAATTATGCAAAATGAGTAATTGAGGAAATATATGCAATGACCTTGGCACAGTATAGAAATTTTTTTAATGTGACTACTATCATTACTGTACTCTGGTCTTGAAAGGAAAAGCATTGTGAGCTAAGGTCTTAAAGGTTTCTCTCTAGACAGCCAGTCATCAGTATTTACTAAGCAATGGAGAACTGGATTAGATATGTGGTTTTTCCTCTGTGCCTTCAAATTTGAAAGTTGTACAATGAACTGGAAATGAAAAGAATCTGTATTATTGCTCCAGTTTATGCAATGAATTAGCTGTCATTCATAACACTTGAATCTTAGTCTCATAACACTCATTAAAACAGAGCTAGTGTTTTTGGTTATACTTATCTCAAGGATTATCATAAAAACCAAATAACACATTGTGGACACCTGTAAGTGTATGATGTTATCAGTCATTTCCAAAATCAAAGTGGCATCTCATCTAATCCATACCAAAAGTGTTCACGATGAGTCTAATAGCACTCAGTCACCACTGGAACCTGCACTGAGAACAAAGGTGCCTCTTTCCCAGGTGGCTGGTATCAGACTTCCCTCCTTCCTCCCCTTTGCCCCCCACACAGTCAAAGGGCAGAGCTTCTAAGGAAGCGCTACCATTGACCTCGCATTCTCAATGCACAGCTGAGGTGAGAAGGACAAACAATCAGGATTTAGAGCCGCAGAAAGTTTCATAAAGATGAGATCCCAAAGCAGGTGCTCTGGCCCTTTTAACTCCCTGTCTGGTCCCAGTGTTTATAGGCACAGCAATAAACCACACCAGAACTTAGCACTCTTTGAGTGCTTAAAGGGCTCCCCACCCTCTAGAGAGACCCAATAAGGCTAATTAGTGACTCTATCTTAGACCTTTCTCTCCAAGGTTTCAAAGAGCCATGCACTTTGTGGTTCAACCAATTGTTCACTGCTTTTTATGAGGTGGCTTGTTTTGGTCAATGCAACAACACCCCAACACTTCTACCCATCATGGACAATTCTCACCCTAGCTCATCCAGACCCTGTTTATAGAAGAGAAGTTTTACTCTCAATCCTCTTGACTTGGAGCACTGTTTGGAAAGACTCAGCTCATAAAAAGTCCTACAGTTCCTTTGTTGGCCTTATCATGACCTGAACATTTTGTTAACAAAGCACCCTGTTAATGTTTTGGCCATAAGAATTAATGTGCTTGGGGCTGACAGTGTTGCCAAAGTGGTGCTTGCTCCTAAAAAGGGAAAGTTTTAATTCTATTTTCAAAATAAGTCATCTTCCCTCTGCTATATTAGGGAATGTCATCAATCAGTTCAAGAAGCCTGCAGCCTGTGGTGTGGGAGTGTGCATGCTGATGGGGGGAAGGGTGTGTGAATTCACTTGCTATTCTAGCTTCCCTGTGTCACAAGACTCTTCACACTGTAGGGGGCAGGTAGAGTCCCATTTATATGAAGAGCAGCAGACCAAATGAAATGGCCCTGAAAATGGCATTTTTCTTCCTCTTCTTTTTCTTTCAATTATTTTCAGTGCTGAAGATTGAACCTAAGGGTTCATGTATGCTAGACAAGCAGTTAACCACTGAGCTATGTGCCCAGCACAGTAACTGGCTTTTAATTATAGAAAACACAGAGGCAGTTCTCAGTAGGTGCAGCCAGTCTGGTACCTAGTGACCCAGGACTGCAAAATAACAAAGGTAATCTAAGGGTCAAAAGGCAGACAATGATTCTATTCATTTCCTGGGCAAAGTTATTCTCAGGTCAGGACATCACCAGAATCCTAAGTAAAAAAATATATTTCATTAAGAGTGCATTTTTAAAAATCTGTCTGCATACCTTCATCAGAAGTAAAGGCAGTGACCTCCCATCAAGAAGAAAGGGATCTTGGTATTGTGTGAAGTGTTCAAAGGAAGAAGATTAATACTTGGAAAGGGGAGCTCAGGCAGTCACTGATTTCAGAGGCAAAGATGAAAACAGAGAATGCTCAAAGCAAAGTGGATGTTGCCAGCAGTCAAACACCATTAGCCCAGAAGATGCAAGGCACAAGAATCCTGGGCCAGGTTCTCTGATGTGTAAGGACAGCCCAAATTCTTGTGGACAAGGTTACAGAAAGTGAGGTAAAGAGGAAATACCATGTCAGCAAACCTCTGCTCATAGACATTCTATGAAAGCTTTTTTTAAAAAAGAATTCTCATGTAAGCCAGGCTAGTCTTAAATTCACTATGTAGACAGAAATGACCTTGAACTCCTGATCCTCTTCCATTCATAGAGGTACTTCCAGAGTCAGAAGTGTAGGGATTACAGGTATACACCACCATACCCAGTTTATGCTGACAAAATGGCATTAAAATAAAAGCATCAGTGAAGGAGGCAAAGTAAGAGTAAGGAAAAGTTTGGTTCAGTAAGCTATCCCAACCATCTCAGTCCTTGGGAAAACATGCCAGATCTAAGAACACTTTATTTATTTATTTTTCTTTATTGTTCATAATGAGGTACATTGTTTAGTGGGCCAACCATGAGTTGTTATCCCCAATTCCCCATTGCCCCCTTCCCCATCCCCAGTCAGCTGGATATCCTCCTTCATGGGCCTTCTGTATCAGTCTTTGTAGTAGGGGACCATGGATAGCTCATTCTTCATCCGGGCTCTCATGTCTCAAGTGTGTAGTTATTGAGGGTTGCCAAGTCTCTGCTATTCTCCCCCACCACGGCTCTCACAATCTTTCCGCCCCCTCTTCCACTCAGTTCCCTGAGTCGTGGTGGGTGAGTATTAAGGCTGCTTCAATGTTGTGAGCTTAGGGGTTTTTGTGTCGAAATTCGTTGGTTTCTGTCACACTGGCTTATCTTTTGTTGATTGGATGGCTATGGCTGTGGGTCCCTTGTACATCCAATCATTCTCTGTGGGGTTCCATATGAATCCTCCCCGGTATGACAGTGGTGGCTCATCTCATGCCAGGATCTCAGCTTTCTGCCTGTAGTCAGTTGGTAGGGTTATATGGGCCACAGCTCCCTCACTGTATCCTGAAAAATACAAACACAATCTCCATCGGAGAATGAGGTCAGTATCCGTTAACAAATATACATCTATCTGGATTCCTTAGCTTCTATTTTTAAAAGCCTCCCCGGCAGTCACTCACATAGTGCATCTTTTCTTGGTAGCCCAAGAGTATGTGATCCGTTGCATATCGCCCTGAATCCCCGGTTCCAATCAAGGATTCCCCCTCACTGAGTGGAATATTTGGCCAAATTTAATAGCTGTTGATTGTCTCCCCCAGGCTCAGGCGCCTCCATTGCACAAATGCTCCTTTCTTGGTTTCCTTTTCTCTCCCAGTAGGAGGTGTGGTCAGCCTACTCATGGCCTCAGACTGTGTTTCATGTCAGTGGTAAGTTTACACCACCTGTCGTTGTTCAGCTTCCCCTGGCAGCTTGTGTAGTGTCTTCCAGCACTGTACTAACTGCCATCCGGGATCTGGTTACCATTCCAGGCCTCGAAGAGTCTCTCGATGCTGAACGATGGTATTCTGTGGTTTCCTCAGCAACAGGGTTTTGCCTCACGCCTGGGGAGAGCATTCAAGAGCCTTGACAGAATTCTGTCTTGTTTTTGTAACCTCATGGGTCACTTTGGTCAACAGCTCAGTGAGGGAAGGAACCAGTGGCTGGGACCTGGGGCTGTCAGACTGCTCAATTGTTCACAGACTCAGACATTCTCCCCTACTACTCATGGCCCCTCTTACCAGTTGACACCCACTACTTACACTTTAGGTTATAGAATGCTCGCGAGAATTTTATATTTTTGAACCTAATTTGTTTTGGCCTCATGTTGAGCCATTTCCCTCCCCCCTTCCCTTACCCGACTCTTATACCTTCTCAGTTCTTTCTACTAGTCTGGATAAAGAAAATGGTTATCCTGGCTAAGGACCGCACATGAGGGAGAGTATGCGGCGTTCCATTCTCTGTTCTTTTAAGTGTTCCCTTAGTAAGATCTGCTCAAAGTCACACCATTTTTCCCTAAATTTTGATGTGTCATTTTTCCTTTCAGCTGAGTATAATTCCATCATGTAAATATACCACAGTTTCATTGTCCATTCCTCCATGGATGGGCATTCGGGTTGATTCCAATTCTTGGCTATTATGAATTGAGCTGCTATAAATATAGTTGTACAAAATTTTCTGCATCGAGATGCGGCATCTTGCGGGTAGATGCCTAGTAGAGGGATAGCTGGGTCCATTGGTAGATCTATGTCCATTCTGTCTAGGAGTCTCCACACTGCTTTCCATAATGGTTGCACAAGTTTGCAATCCCAACAGCAGTGAATGAGGGTTCCTATTTCCCTGCATCCTCGCCAGCAACAATTATTGTTGGTTTTCTTTATGATTGCCATTCTGACAGGGGTAAGATGGTATCTCATTGTGGTTTTGATTTGCATTTCCCTGATGCTTAGGGATGCTGAGCACTTTCTTAAATGAGTCAAGGCCATATGTGTTTCCTCCTCCGTGAATTCTCTGTTGAGATCAGTATCCCATTTTGTGAGGGGGCATTTTGGGTTTTTGTTATCAATATTTTTTAGTTCTCTGTAGGTTTTGGAAATTAATCATCTGTCTGAGTTGTAGCTGGTGAAAATCATTTCCCAGGTTGAAGGGGGTCTATTGGCTCGGAGTATGGTCTGTGTGTCTGTACAGAAGCTTTTGAGCCTGATGAGGTCCCATTATTTAAGTGTTTGTTGTATTTCCTGGGCTGTTGGATATTTGCTCAGGAAATTTTTTCCCACTCCTATTTCTTGTAGAGTTCCTCCTATTTTTTCTTCCAGGGTGTTCACGGTTACCGGGCTTATATTAAGGTCTCTGATTAATTTGGAGTTGATTTTTGTACAAGGTGAAAGGAGTGGGTCTATTTTCATTCTTTTACACATGTATATCCAATTCCTCCAGCACCATTTGTTGAAGATGCTATCTTTCGCCCAGCATACATTGTTGGCCCCCTTGTCAAAGACCAAATAACTGAAGTTACTTCCATTTAAAGCTGGGTCTTCAATTCTGTTCCATTGATCTGCCTTTCTGTTTTTATGCCAGTACCATACTGTTTTTGTTACTATGGCTTTGTAGTATGTTTTGAAGTCAGGCATGGTGATACCTCCTGAAAAGGATTTTGTACTTAGAATAGTTTTGGCTATCCGAGGTCTTTTGCCCTTCCAAATAAATTTAGAGATTATTTTTTTATATGTCTGTGAAGAATGAGGTTGGGATTTTTATTGGCATAGCATTGAATCTGTAAATCGCTTTTGGCAGGATTTCCATTTTTACTATATTGATTCTCCCTATCCATGAGCATGCGATATCTTTCCATCTTCTCATGTCCTCCTCTATTTCCTTCTTGAGTGTTTCAATATTTTCCTTATATAAGTCCTTTACAGCCTTGGTTAGTGATATTCCAAGGTATTTGATTTTCTTTGAGGCTATAGAAAATGGGACAGTCTCTCTGATGTCTTTTTCTGTCTGCTTGTCTTCTGCATAACGAAAGGCTACTGATTTTTGTGTGTTGATTTTGTATCCTGCCACGTTGCTGAAGGCATTAATCACCTTCAAGAGGTTACTGATACTATTCTTTGGGTCTGATATATAAAGGATCATGTCATCTGTAAAGAGGGATAGTTGGATTTCTTCCTTCCCGATTTGTATCCCTTTTATGCCCTTCTCTTGTCTAATCGCTTGGGCTAGAACTTCAAGCACTATGTTGAATAGCAGTGGTGAAAGTGGGCAGCCTTGCCTTGTTCCTGAATTGAGTGGGAACTCCTTGAGTCGTTCCCCATTGAGTATGATCTGTGCTTTAGGAGTTTTGTATATTGTCTTAATTAAGTTGAGGAATAGGCCATCTATGCCTATTCTTTCAAGAGCTTTGAATATGAAGAGGTGTTGAATTTTTTCAAAAGCCTTCTCCGCATCTATTGAGATAACCATGTGATTTTTGTGTTTGAGTCAATTAATGTGATGTATGACATTTATCAACTTGCGTATGTTGAACCATCCCTGCATCTCTGGGATAAAGCCAACTTGGTCAGGGTGGATAATATATTTGATGTAGCGTTGTATCCGGTTTGCTAGGACTTTGTTCAGGATTTTTGCATCTAAGTTCACCAGAGATATGGGTCTATAGTTCTCTTTTCTTGTTGCATCTTTGCTTGGTTTGGGGATTAGGGTAATGGTAGCTTCATAGAAGGTGTTTGGTAGACTTCCCTCTTTTTCTATGCTTCTAACAAGCTTCAGAAAGAGTGGTTTTAGATCTGTGATGAAGGCTTGGTAGAATTCAGCTGTGAAACCATATGGTCCTGGACTTCCTTTTGGGAAGGTTTTTGATTATATCTTCAATCTCAGCGGATGTGATAGGTTTATTTAGTGCTTTTGTCTGTTCTGGATTAAGCTTTGGCAGTTGGTAGGTGTCCAAATACTTATCCATTTCTTCCAGGTTCTCTAATTTTGTGGAGTAAAGTTTTTGGAAATATGACCTGATGATTCTTCCAATGTCTTCAGGATCAGTTGTGATCTCACCATTGTCCTTACTGATTTTGTTGATTTGGGCTTTCTCATTTCTTCGTTTGATTAGATTGGCCAGGGCTTTGTCGATTTTATTAACTTTTTCAAAGAACCAACTCTTTGATTTATCTATATTTTTAATTGTTTTCTTTATTTCCAATTCATTAATCTCAGCTCAGATTTTAATTATTTCCTTTCTTCTTGAGCTCCTCGGGTTAGCTTTTTCCATCTGTTCTAATGATCTTAGGTGGGTGGTTAGGCAATTGATATGAGACCTCTCTGTCTTTGATATGAAGGCATTTAGCGCGATGAACTTTCCCCTCAGGACTGCCTTCATTGTGTCCCATAAATTCTGGTATGATGTGTTATCGTCACCATTTAAAGCTAGGAAATTCTGAATTTCCTCTTTTATTTCTTGGATGACCCAATCATTTTCTAGGAACAAATTATTCAGGTGCCAATACTTTGTGTACTTTCTGGATCCTGCTCCACTGTTAACTTCTACCTTTAATGCACAATGGTCTGATAGGATGCAAGGAACTACTTCAATCTTCCTGAATTTGTTTAGGGAGGATTTGTGACATAAGATGTGGTCAATTTTAGAAAAAGTCCCATGTGCTGCTGAGAAGAATGTATATTTTGTGTCTTTGGGCTAGAACGTTCTGTACATATCTGTTATCCCCAGCTGGTCAATGGTGTCATTAAGCTCCATTATGTCCCTGCTGATTTTCTGTTTGGTTGATCTGTCTAGGGTTGATAGAGGTGTATTAAAGTCCCCTACTATGATGAAATTTGAGTGTATTTCTGCTTTATTTTTGAGTAGGGTTTCCTTTACGAACTGTGTTACACCCGAATTTGGTTCATGATGGTGATATCTTCCTGCTGGATCCTTCCTTTGATGAGTAAGAAGTGACCTTCCTTATCTTTTTTAATTGATTTTGGTGTAAAGTCTATTTTGTCAGAGATTAATGTAGCCACTCCTGCTTTCTTTTTATTTCCACATGCCTGATAAACTGTTTTCCATCCTTTTACTCTAAGGATGTTTCTGTCTTTAGAAGTAAGGTGTGTTTCCTGAAGGCAGCAGATTGAGGGGTCCATTTTTCTGATCCACCCTGCAAGTCTGTGTCTTTTTATAGGGGAGTTAAGTCCATTAATATTCAGTGATATAACTGCGAGGTTTGCTTCAAGCCCTGCCATGATGAAAGGGTAATATGGGTTGTTGTCTCTGCTGCTGTTATTAGCTCACTGACTGCAATTGTTGTGTCTGGTCTCTGGTACTCTTCTGAGGTAGATTTCTTGTTTCTTCTGTGTGGGTTATCTCTTGCAGGATCTTCTGCAATTTTGGCTTTGTGTTCAAATATTTGTTGAGCTGGTTTACTTCATGGAACACTATCACTTCTCCGTCAATCATGAGAGATAGCTTTGCTGGGTAGAGTAGTCTAGGTTGAAAGCCATACTTCTTTAGGCCCTGAAAAGCATTATTCCCAGCCCGTCTGGCTTTCATGGTTTCTAATGAGAAGTCTAAGGTAAGTCTGATGGCTTTTCCTCTGTAAGTTACGGTTTGCTTTTCTCTAGCAGCTTTGAGTATTTTCTCTTTGCTTTCTATGTTAGGCATCTTAATTAAGATGTCTCTTGGAGAGTTCCTCTTCATGTCCTGTCTGTTTGGAGTCCTCTGGACCCCTTGAAGCTCTTGTTAGATATGGAAAGTTTTCTTGAATAATTCTGTTGAAGATATTTCCTATGCCCTTATCCTTGGCTTCTTCTCCCTCTTGCATCCCCATGATTGTAATATTGGTCGTCTTTATTTTATCCCATAGATCCCTCAAGTTTTGCTCACTTGATTTCTTGAATTTATTGAAACCTATGACATCCTTATTAATTCCTTCTGATTTGTCTTCTACTTCTGAAAGTCTGTCCTCCAAATTATCAACTCTGGGACTGATTGATTCCAGGGAGGTTTTTAACATCTCATTTTCATTATTTGTTTCACTATAGCTTTGTTTATAGACTCCAATTCTTTGGTGAGATCTAATTTCCAATCTATTTTTGTTTTTGCTTGGGATTCCTGATAATCATTTTTAATTTTTTTAGGTCCTCATCAAATTTAATCATTTGGATGTCTAGCTCCTCCTTTAACTGGTTAATTTTCAATTCACTTAATGTGTTTCTGAATTCATTCACAATTCTCTCCACTGACTTCATTTTGGAGATTATGTTTGAGTTAGAAACCTTCATCTCATTCATGTCTTTTCTCATAATTTCCATATCAGCCATTAGCTGCTTCATATTTGCATTGCAGTTGTGGTCAGGAGTCATATTGTTCTCTATTTGCGATTGTGTGTGTGTTGCCTCTATTTCTTTGCCAGTCTCCTGCTCCATAAAGGGACTAGGGGCCC